>JAIXHY010000009.1:2912015-3090329 GCA_020449905.1 Globodera pallida | reverse complement strand
CTTGAGAAACCTGTGTTTCAATTCCAGGGCCGTGGCACCAAAGAACAAATGGCGGTCGAGTGCGTTTTTTAGCTTGCGCGGGGTTTTCACAAATTGATTAAAATTTTTACAAGATTATGAGCAGCCGAACACAAGCAAAGCCTCGACATCAAAATGGCTTTTCGGTGAGTGATCGTTGATTTGTTGCTTTTAGGTGTTTATTGTCACATTTTTTAACAAGAAGTACGGCACGGTTCTGGAGAACGACCTTCTCGGCGGTATTGGTTACTTTCGACGTTTGCTTGTTTCCATCTGCAAGCCAGGACAAACTCATGCATAACACAAACGCTGCCAAAGACGCGGAGGAAATTCCCGTTCAAATCACTTTGAGAGAGATGGTGGCCAAATGTGATTGACTTTTAGAACGCTCGTCGCCGATACGAGAAACAACATGGTCCGATTGCCGCTCCCGTGCTTACAAGGCAAGTTAAAATGGTGAAAAAATAAAATGTTGTTTAAGCTGTTTCAGCGTGTTCTGATCGCCAGCGTCAAGGGCAATATAGTTAAGAAGTAAGAGGCATATGCGTGCCTGTGGTGTTCTCTAATGATATTTATGTATGTATGTGTATGTGTGATCAAATTGAAGAAAAATATGCATTTCGTGTAAGTCCTCCACTGGACCATTGATTTGCTTGATTTTATTAATAAAGATCGCTTAATAAAAAAATGAGAGAGAGAGATAAAATCTTTCGGTGCCGATGCAAAATAAATGTAAAATTTCATATTGCAAAAACTTTTGGGTCCGATGTGGAGAATAGCAAATTTACCGTATTTCCTCTATTAGTAAACCCGGGATAATGAAAATGGAGTGAATTTGAGGGAGTGAATGTGCAGGGGTCTCCAGGCAAGGGTGGACGAAAACAAAATTTTTCATTTTCGAAAACGAAACGAAAAAATTTTTTAGGACGAAACCGAAACACGAAACGAAAAACAATTCTAGGACGAAAACGAAAAAATACACGTTTCCGTACGAAAGGAAACGAAAAAACCAAAAATTTTTAAACAAAATTTAACTAGGCAAAGTTAAAATTTTTTTTGGATTAGCAGGGGTGCCAATTTGCCCTATTTTTATGGCAAATCCCATAATCATATTTAGAATTTTGTACAAATTTCTTATTTTTTGAAAATGAGAATTTCCCGAAAATACTGCTACTTGATCTTCAAAATTTAGCGGCGCCTATCGGCAATGCCGACCCACCCACCACCCTTCAAAAAAGCTTTTTTTTTGACGATTCCTTAAGAAAAATGTTCATAAAAAAGTCATATTTTTTACCCGATGCCATAGAGTTGGCACCTCTGTGGATACGGGGGGAGTCGGCGGTGCCGATAGGTGCCGCCGAGAAATTTTTTAAATTTGATCGGTTTTTGTTATGAAAATTGATCCAAAAATTCATAATTTTTCTATGGGTTTGAATGAAAATTAAGAAAAAAGCATTGTCACTTTGAAAAGCAGTTAACTCCTCACTTAGCACTCTAGAGTCTAGACTTGCGCACTTTTCGCACATATTTTTAAGCCCGTTTTTTAGACACTAAAATGATTTAATGAATTTTAGATCTACCTATTCTTTAAAAATTACCAATTAAGTGGAATGGCATGTAAAAACAATAGCGAAATACAACCAAAAAGATAATTTTTACTTAAATTATGCTTGACTTTTTAACAAAAAAAGCTTGTTCCGCTACATTTCTTTTTTATACTAGTGACGCAAAAATGACGCAAAATGCCAGTGACGGCGTCAGCGTCATACGTCATGACGCCGCTCAAAAACGGCGTCATCGGCGTCAGCGTCAGCGTCATGACGTCCAGCCCTGATTCGAACGCACACGAACATTTTACTTCCCGAAGAGATAAACCGCCTGACCATCGATTTTTTGTCACTCATTTTGTAAAAAAGGAATTTTTTTTTGACAAAAAGTACGCGTCCACCACAGTCAAGCCCTCGGAAAAATTGAATTTTGTCACTCAATGATGCCATCTTTAGAGGTGTATGCTAACCCCGACTCTGAGTCGGGGATGGGGTTCGGGCGGGGTTTTTCGGGGTTAGAAGTGTCGGGGTCGGGGGAAAAAAAGGGGAAACTTTTGGGTCCGATGTGGAGAATAGCAAATTTACCGTATTTCCTCTATTAGTAAACCCGGGATACTGAAAATGAAGTGAGTATGAGGGAGTGAATGTGCAGGGGTCTCCAGGCATACCCATAGCCTGCAGGGAGTTTTAATTTAAATTTTTAGAGAGAAAATTGCCGGATGAGTAGAGTTGAGTTGTCGTTTCAGATCGGACCCCCCCCCCCCCCCGAAAAACCAAAAAATTTCGCTTTCGGTTAACTGAGACGCTTGGTTTTGGCGTTAGTTTGCTCATTTGTAATGGAAATTTCCTAAGATTAAAAATCGATTTTATGATTTTGATTAGGGTTATCACCCCGCGTGCGGGGTTGAGAATTGCGGGGTCGGGGTTTTTCGGGGGCGGGACTGTCGGGAGTCGGGGTTACCCAAATCGGTCGGGGTTGCGGGGTTTTTTTAAATTCTTCAAAATTTTCGAGGTCAAATTTTTATTTTTTTTTGAATAATTTTCGAAATTTATTGAATTAGAGCCGATAATAAATTTGTTCTTATTTTGAAGAGAAGGGAAGGGCATCAGTGATGTAACCGGATCCCAAACAGTGTCCGAAAACCGGAATTCCTGGCCCAAATATGCCCGAAAAATTTAAATTTTGAAAAAAATTTTTAATTTGTCAAACAAGTTTTTTGAGAATTTTTATTCACTTTTGAGTGGGGGAGGGGGGAGGTCGGCAGTGCCGATCAGGGCTGGGCGAAATTACAGTTTCGGTTTCAGGTGACACCCGAAATTTCGGGTATTTTGGAGTTTCGGGTTCGGGAAAAATTTTTGTTTCGTTTCGAGTTTCGGCTTCGGGTGTGTGCCGAGTTTCGCCCAGCCCTGGTGCCGATAGGCGCCGCCGAGAAAAATTTTAAATTTTTTACTCAATTTGTTGAGAGATTTGCAACCAAAATTGGCAATCTTTGTTTAGAATTTGCAGCAAAAATTCAGAAGATGCGTGAATTTTTTTCAAAAAATCTTATTTTTGCGCGCATTTTATTAAAATATTGTAAATTATTAAAAAATGTTTCTTTAATGAAAGAGCGAAGAAACTAGAGGCCGAATAAAGTGAATAATGTTCGCACTCAAGCGGATTCGAACGCACACGAACATTTTACTTGCCGAAGAGATAAACCGCCTGACCATCGATTTCTTGTCACTCATTTTGTAAAAAAGAAAAATTTTTTTTGATCAAAAATTGGTTGGAATAAAAAGGTCTTTGTTTCCAACAGAGCAGTTCATTTCAGTGCCCAACTTAATACGGAATCCGAGTCCAGCTTTTTTCATTTCCGGATTTATCCCGAAAATCCCTCCGGTATAATTGTGAAAATCTAATTTTACCGGGCACTAAGACCTGATCCTAAACTGGATCAGACAAGCATCTGATCATCTAAACCTTTTCCTTATTTGTAAAGCGATATATGCATAGGTTTGTGTTAATTGGACGCAGTGTCTGTAAAAATGATTTGCGGTTGAAAAATGCTTCTTCCCAAATCTCAACCCACCCCAACCAAAGCAGTTCCCATTCAGTTCACAATCGAAATTTGAATTGTGCGGGCGGGCGAGCGAGGGCCACATCCCATTCAAATCCAAATTTCTTCCCTAGTCCACTTCAGCGACCGAACCGACTCAGTTTTTAAAATTTTATTGATTTTTAACTAAAATACATATTGCTTTAAAATATATAACAAATGAATTTGTCGAGAGTTTTTACACATTTCATAATAATGCGATTTTTTTGATAAATTTTTTGAAGTGATCAGTAAAGAAAAAAGTTAAATTTTAGGATTAAAACTAGTGAAGCTCGAGACCTGAAATTCATTGCGACTCCCAAACCCGAGACAAAGGCTTTTTTTTAAATTTTCAATTTTAGGTTGAAAAATAAATTCGGAGAAATCGAAAATTTTTTGCAATTAGTGGTTGAGTTTTCACTCGGGGGCCTAGGGTTGGACAAGAACGGGTATCCGGAACCAGAACCGGAACCTGTATCCGTGTGTTTGGGGCAAATTATCCGGGACCGGTATCCGGGTGTCGAGGATCCGGGATACCCTGTATCCGGGGGTTGGATCCGGGCGGGTTAAGCACCCCTATTGGTGGTGGTATTCTTTCGGAGAGAATTTTTTTTTTTTTTTGATGGTGTTAGCGCTTGTAAAATTTTGAATTTTGCGTGAGATTTTGCCATTTCTTATTAAAATTAAATAGAGAAATAAGGGCTTCTGTAATTTGTTTTTTATAATTAGTAACCAATTTACAAAACAATTGGCTTTCTCAACAAAAATTGCTTAAATTTTCTCTATGATGTATACATTGCGCTAATTTTCGAGTTTGTCTAAATTCAGAGACCACCCTCCCATTCCTAAAAAGTTTCAGAAAATTGCCATATTTTTAAAATTTTGGTTGCAAATCTTTAACAAACTGAGTCAAAAATTGAAAAATTTTCTCGGCGGCGTCTATCGGCACCGCCGAGCCCCCCCCCCCCCCCCCCCCCAGAAGTAAAGCCGAATCTCAAAATAAAACTCGATCGGCAAATATCGCATTTTTATAACAAAAATGTTAAAAATTCTAAAAATATTTACCGTTAATCTAAATTTTCAAAAAAATGTTTAAGAAAAATGTAATAAAAGCAAAAAATGCACCCCTAAAAAATCGAATTTTTGTTTTATCAGCCTCCTTGAAAAAAATTCCTGGGTACGCCCTTGACTGTCGCCTGTTGTTAGTATTGACAAATGAAATTAACCCTCCAATTTTAATGAATTCTATTTGATTTTATTCGTTTATTTTATGCGTTTGATTTACTTTTTGGCAATTGCGTAAAATTTGATTTTTTATAAATTTTTAATTAGTATTTTCAAAAATTGGAAATTACCCGGTATCCGGACGGATATCCGGGTGTAAATTACTATCCGGTACCGGTATCCGGGTGTCAAGGAACCGGTGGAACCGTTATCCGGGGGACCCGGATAATATCCGGTTTTGTCCAACCCTACTTGTGCCTATATCAAGTTACAGCAAAAAAATAGGACATCAAAAATCAATAATTACTCTAAATAAAATGTATTATATAAAATGACGAGATTAACAGTTGACTAACTCGCCGCATTTCATCTTAGAAAAATGTCGCGTATGCGAAACTGAGAAGCGATCAAAGTTTGATTGAAATAATTATTAAGTAAAAAGCAGTGAAAAATGGCCATAAGGAAAATGAATTAAATGAAAAAGCATTGTTGTGGCATGGAGTTGTGGCACAAAACAAGTGTGACAGGCGCGAACACGAAACAAAATGCCAACCAACACAACATTGAGCGAGTTGAGACTGTTCAGCAAATTTGCAGCTGGAATAAAATTGGCCGAAAAAATCGAAACTTAATTTCATAAAATTACGTGTCTTAATATTTAAGCTATAAAGATGCTCTACAACTTTCTTTCGAAAAACAAAACAGTAATTTAAATTTATACATTGGCGTCGGGAAAATTTCCGGACATTTTTGTGTCCGGCATGCCTAATTTTTTTATGACATCCGCCGGTTAATCCCTGATTTGAACCACTCTCTTATTTTTGTTATCATCCAATTGTGCCGTCTAGCGCTTCTTTTTCTCTACACACAAAACATATCATGGCATCCATCCAAATCGATTTTTTGCGAAAAAAACGCCGTCAAAGCAGAAAAAGCGAAAAATATTCAAATGTTAATGACCCGGACACTTTCGAATTCCGAAATTTCAAGCATCGGATATTCCCGAAATCTTTCAGAGATCGGCAGCGAGAACCCTGCTGGTGGACAGCCTTTTTTGTATATGGCTTTTGCAAAAAATGCCAATTTTATGGCTAATTTTGGTGTAAATGTTGATCAATGAAAATATGAGAGAATTTTTTGACGTGGAATGAGCCGGGGAGGGGCGTTCGGAAACTGGGAATTTCATAACAAAAATGGGGGTGTGTGGGGTGGGTGACCCATGCAACTTTGAAAAGCATTGATGAATCAACCTAACTCAATTTTGTCTGTTTTTTAACTAAATGTAGTTGTATTAAAATTCAAATAATTACTTAATTTTACTTATTTATTATTTCAAAAATCAAATGTTTATTTATTTTGGTTTAGAAAATATTTAAAAAATTTGGAAGGTATCGATCTTTAGGAGTGCTTTTTAGTTGAAGAAATTTTTTGATCTAAGCGTTAAAAGAATTTTCAACAATTATAAGAATATCAGCGAAGAAAAATTGCGCTGATTTTTCTTTATTTTATAACACTAAAATAATTAAGATCACTCAAATTGAACAAAGTTATAAGAATAATTAATCCAATATTTCTGGACAAAAAATTAAAAGTTGAAAGCAGATATGCGAACCCTGGATTTTGTGTGATAAATGTTAAAACTTTAAACATTTTGACTTTTATTTAATACCTAAATATTTTTGTTGGGCACAATTTAGAATTGTTCAGATTTGTGTAAGCTAAAAATTCGTTTTGCTTTTTACACTTTTGGCCACCAATTCTCGCGACACGCGACGTCAATGGTTGGACAGACAGACAGACACACATTCTCTGTCATAGCCGGCAGAGAGAGAGAGAAAGAGAGAGAGAGAAAGAGAGAGAGAGAATGGCGTAAAGAGTGCAGAGAAAAAGATGACGAGAAAAGCAAGGGATGTTAGAGTATGCAAGAGAGAGTACTATGGAATCTTTTCCTTTCTTCCTCTTATTGCAACCCATCGAACATTTTCATTGCCCTTCCCATTCATAGGCAGTCAAACACAAGCCAAATTTGAGACTGTACTTCTCAGGATCATTTCTGTAGTACGGTTTCCCGGTGGGGGTTCCACCTTGCTCGCCAAAGCACTCGCGATGATGAGCAAAAGCGTCGCCTCCTGAGCGTGAAGCTTGCCGGGGGCGTCGCCAGTTTTGGTGATCGCCCGGCGTTGAGGACCGTCGGCTGGCCCCCTCGGGGGTCGGCCGCGGGGGCGATGCTCTCTGAGCGGGTTTAAATTGTGCGACGGAGCAGATATGGAAACGGCTGATTTGTGAGTACTGAATTCGGATAAATGTAATGGCCAATTTGGCTTTCACGTTTGCTGCTTTTGTACTAGGACAGGTTGTTAGTACTGAATTATAAGGCCAGTTTGGCTTTCCCGTTTGCTGCTTTTGGACTAGACAGGCTAAGGCGAGACCAGCCGAGATCGGCAAGTTTTTTTAAATCGGCGGGCCAGGGTTTTGCAAACAGTCGGGCCCGGCAGCCAGACCGGGTTTTTACTTTCGTCTGTTTTTTCAGTTTGGCAAAATGTTCAACAAAATTTCAAAAATATTGAAAGTGCAAAAACCCGCTAACTTTAACCGGCCCGGACCCCAAATTGGAGTTTTTGTAACCAACGAATTCGTGCTCGAGGTTTGAAATAGGTCAAATTGAGTTGAATTTCGGATTCTACTATTCCGGATATCGGAACTCGGGTTCGCGGTTCGGAATTTACAAAATGAAGCTCGGTTTCGTGTTAAAAAAACATATTTTTAACAAAGAAATGCATTGACCATTCAATAACAGGCATTTTTGGGGGTCCGTCATGAGGGAGTCTTTAGAGCTTAAAAATTTTGATAAAAAAGTGCCAGAAAAGTTTTGCATTTTTAGCATGTTCCGTACAGTTTACTCAGAAAGAGGTTAATTAATCAATTATTCCATTGATTTCGTCATCCGTCACCGCTTCTTCACAGGTCATTTAAAAGCTGACCACCAAGACCAAGCTTGGGCAGGACAGAAGCAAAAACATGCCCTGATTAATTAAATGATTTAATTTTCATTATCAATCAATGAAATATTGATTGATTGATTGGCTGTACCAATCGCCATCAGCACACCGCTACACACAGAAATTTTGGCACGAACGCCGAGGTTTGCTGTAAATAGGGAAAATTGGCAAGCAAAAACATCAATTACCCTCAGCAGTGGTATTCGTCGGTTTGTCCGCGTTTTTCGTCGGTTTGTCCGCGTTTATCGTTGGCACCATGGGAAGCGTGAAGTTTTCATTAGCCAAGCTGGCATTCGCTTTTCCAAAACGGCACTCGCAAGTCACCGTGGCATTTACAGTCTCGCCCACTTTTGCACTGATTTCAGTACAATCGGTATCGGGAGAACAATTCCACTCCGTTCTCACAAGCTCATTCCCTGAAGCATTCACCAATATATATTCATTATCATCTGGAAATCCGCAAAATTTTGAAGAGACCTTTAGCACAGCTGGCCATGTAGCAATATTGGTCCTCGTCATGACTGCACTCCGCTTTATATGCCCCGCCATATCCATCCGAATCGAAGTCTCCTTTTTTACACGTCAGCACTTAAACATAAAGCCGGAATTAATTTAAATGGTTGTTACTAGTGCTCACGAGACCCAAAATTTCCCGAGACTCGATACCGAGACTCGAACCCAAGACTTGACCCTAAAGCCCGAGACTTGAGCCCTAGGCTCGAGCCCGAGATTTGTCGAGCCCGAGACTTGACTCGAGCCTATACCGATACTTGACCCCGAAGCCTGAGAGCTGAGCCTGGGACTTGACCCTAAACTAGCCTGGACCGAGACTTGATCCCGAGATATTACCCCAGACTCGAGCCTGAGACTGAGACTTGAGCCCAACAGTGTTTTGCTGTTCCAGCTTGGCCTGTTCTGGTCTCGAGGTCAGAAAAGAATAGGAACAAAACAGATAGGCTGTTCTAAAAATTTGAGAACAGAACTGATCCAAAATTCAGCAAAACACTGGAGCCCAAGACTAGAGCTCGAGTCTTGACCCCGAGACTCGAGGATCCAAAAAACCCGAGACTTTTCTCTAGTGGAAACCAAGACTCTCGTGCAGCATTAGTGGTTACCCATTTTCTTTACCATTTGAAATTGGCACTGGCAAAATCTCGAATTTCTCATTGGAGAAATTTTCCCCCTCTGCCCCATACTCGCAGTTGCAGTCAAAAATCGTCGCCTTCAGCCCCCTTCTCACTGCTGCATCCTTTGCAACCTCAGCGCAACCATCTTTATCATATACAGCGGTACACGCCCACCATATAAACGAAAAAGCATTCACACCCGCTGAAATTGTAAATGGATGTGCGAAAATCATTTAATTGTTTTGTCATTTACGGTTTTTACCCCCCCCCCCTTTTAATTAGCGCAAATAAATTAACACCCCTACCCCCCCCCCTTTAAAACCCTCCCCCCCCCCCATTTAACACCCCCCCCCCCGCCCTCCCCTTTAATTAGCGCATTTAAATTAACCCCCCTACCCCCCCCCCCCCTTTAAAACCCTCCCCCCCCATTTAACACCCCCCCCCCCGCCCTCCCCTTTAATTAGCGCAATTAAATTAACCCCCCTACGCCCCCCCCCTTTAAAACCCTCCCCCCCATTTAACACCCCCCCCCCCCCTCCCCTTTAATTAGCGCATTTAAATTAACCCCCCTACCCCCCCCCTTTAAAACCCTCCCCCCCCATTTAACACCCCCCCCCCCCGCCCTCCCCTTTAATTAGCGCAATTAAATTAACCCCCCTACGCCCCCCCCCTTTAAAACCCTCCCCCCCATTTAACACCCCCCCCCCCCCTCCCCTTTAATTAGCGCAAATAACCCCCCCCCCCCCCCCCCCCCCCCCCCTTAACATTCAATCGACCTTTCGTACAAGTTGCAGCCGCGCAATATTTTGCATCTGCAGGGCATGTACTATCCTTATCAATCTTCTCTTCTGTGTATTTGTTGGGACCATGCTGAGTCTTTCCTTTTTTGCACTCAAGCCCTTATAATTTGATTATTTGCAAATATTATTAAAATTAATTTAAATAAGACTGACTACCGGCACAAAAATTCGGATGAATGAAAATGACAAAAAGGAGAACAAGCAAAGCCGCAAGTTCTTTCATTATGCCTGTAAAAAAAAACACAATTTTCGTAGAAATTTGAGAAAGAATGATGAAGAATAAAAATGAATGAATAAATGCCAATTAGATAAAACATACTCAGCTGTTTTTGCACTACCAGTTTATTAGCAGTGAATCATCGCATATAACGAAAGCAAAATGTGATTTCCTTTTTTATAAACGCAAAAATGAGTAAAAAAAGTGAGAAAATGGCTGACTAGAGACCGGATTATATGCATTTTGCATATTTTGTTTTCTCATATGCTTTGAAGAATACGGCTTAAAAATAGCCTTTTCGCGTTGGTTTGAGTTTTTTTGGTCAACTTTAAAATTGCATATTTTTCATATTTCGGGGCTCGAGCATATTTTCATATCGGTGCATTTGGGCATATTTCGAGCATATTTTGGCATTTTTGTTCAAAAATTTGTAAAAATGAACCCAAAATCATGGATTTCTGGCTGTTTTTGAAAAATAATCCCCCCTCCCCCATTGAATTTCTTTTTCGAGACCTTGTAACACAGGCTAACACTTATATTTCGTGACTAAATTTTGCAGACATGCTTGTAATGCTCTCTTCTTACCCTTACCAAAATTTGGTGGAGTTTGAAGAATTTTGAAAAAAAATTTATATTTTATCAAAAATCTTGAATCTCGACTGTTTCGGCTCGGAATTTTTCGAGACCCGAGATTTTTCGAAAATCTCGACTCGAGATCTCGCTTGAA
Source organism: Globodera pallida (assembly GCA_020449905.1). Taxonomy (NCBI): domain Eukaryota; kingdom Metazoa; phylum Nematoda; class Chromadorea; order Rhabditida; family Heteroderidae; genus Globodera; species Globodera pallida. Next base: position 3,079,592 of record JAIXHY010000009.1, on the reverse strand, counting down.
GCTCAAGTCCGGGCTCTACTACTAATGCTGCACGAGATTCAAAGTTTCTCGATACTCGGGACTCGATACCGAGACTTGAGCCCGAGACTCGAGCCCGAGACTTGAACCCGAGACTCGAGCCCAAGTTGACCCGAGAGTCGAACCTGAGACTCAAGCCCGAGACTCGAGCCCGGGACCCAAAACCCCAAGACTTTATCGAGTCGAGACTCTCGTTCAGCATTAATGGTGGTTACCCATGTTCCTTGCCATTTGAAATTGGCACTGGCAAAATCTCGAATTTTGCGTTGGAGAAATTTTCTCCCTCTGCCCCATACTCGCAGTTGCAGTCAAAAATTGTCGCCTTCAGCCCCCTTCTCACTGCTTGTTCTTTCGCAATCCGAGGGCACACTATCATATTATACACAACGGCACAGTGCCACAATATACGCGAAAAAAGCATCTTGGCATTTTTTTTTCTTATGGCAGACTTTATTTTCAAATATATTTTCCCGCTGATAACATCAACAGCAGGGGACATCACTCCAATGTATTTATGTAGATTGGAAAATAAATCACTGATTCCCAATGAATCCTCCCTCCCCCCCTCCATCCGTTTTTCGTTTTTATTCACTCCATTTTCTCAGTTTTAACCAATACAAATTTTATTATTGGCTTTTTTAGAAAAATTTTAAAAATGAAATCAATTTCTGCTGCGTTTGGGTTCGGTTTCTTTGCCATGTTCGCCGCATTGCCACGTTATTCAACTACCGGTACCGATTTGTGCCTTCTTAATAATTGAATTTATTTATTTTTAAATTAAAAAGGAGTCAAATGCCAAATTGGAAAAGCCATCAGGCTGGGACGTACAGATGTAAAGAATGGCACCTGCTATGATGATTACCAACATTGCTGGACTGCCAATTGCACTGCATGTCGGAAAATTTTATAATGAGTCCCAAAACGTACAAATAACTCAGAAACGGGTTAATATAAGGAAGGGTTCTTTAGTGTTGAAATGAGAATATAAAATTTTGGCTTCTTTTGGATATTATAAGCGACAAATCCAATAATTGCATTATGAACTTACGGTACTTGTTCCGGATAATGGATTTCACCCGGATATTTGTAAGCACAAGAATTTTTCGAAAATTTGATTGTTAAAAGTTTCTTTTTTTTCTGGAAATTAGCTTTTTAAAACTTTAAAATAACACAATGTGAACAGTATAGTGGGCTGTCCAAAGTCCCATATACCCGGGGGGGTATCCTAGTCCGGATCCGGTCCGGGTCTGCTCTCTAGTGGTGATAAGTAAGTGAGGATGATGAAAGGATTTTTTTAAAAAATTCATGCCCAGGAAGAAATTGCTGAAATTTTTATGAAAAGTTTTTAAAACAAAATTTTCTTCACCCCCGACCCCCCACCCCCGACATGGCCAACCCCGGCTTTCCCGTCCCCGAGGGGGTCGGGGAGCAACTTTAATTTAAACAATTAAACGATTATTGTCTAAAATTGTAACATTATAGGGGACCAGCCAGGAAATGTAATCATGAACTGGGGTTGCGCAAGCTCCTCTGAACACGGCACCAAAAGATGTGTCGATATGCAAGAAACTCGGAAGCGCGATTTCAAGACTGATAATGTTACCTGCAAATGTTTTGTTGGCGAGAGGGGAATCGATTGGACAAATGTGCAGTTCAAGCTTCCGCCTCGATTGGGAGGTACGAGTTTTGCCAACACATTTAGTAGGGTTGTTCGAGACTTGAACATACCGAGACACCAAAACCGAGACTTGCGTTACAGCCTAATATTTAATAATTTTTATGCAGATTGGCATTCAACTTACATTTTTGGGAGATTGCACATAATTCTAGTTACCGTATTTCCTTTATAACCCCGGGGTTAATATGAGGGGGTGGGGGGGGGGGTAGGATATTATTATAGGGGGAGGGGGTAAATTGAGAGAGTTAAGAGAAATACGGCAATAAATTAAATTCTGATTTTTCTTATTTGCATCTTCAGTTTTTGGCAACCGAGAACATTTGAAATTTCAAAGTACTCCAAAAAGCTCAAACCAAAACCGAGAATTCAACTTCAAATAGATCATTTGTTGTAAATGGATTGACTTATTTTAATTACCTAATTAGGGCTCAAATGCAAGGAGGGAAATTTGAATGCCGCAGGGTATGGCAATACAACCAATGGCACTTGTTTTGATGGAAATGCGTATTGTTATGCGGCAACCTGTGCAAAAGCTAAGTTTTTGTCGAGATCAGTTTATTTTTTAAGGGAAATCCATGCAAAAAATATTTGAATTCAAATTGCATTTTAGGGGTTGAACATTTTCAAAGGATTTGGGGATGCTCCGAGCACAACAGCTGTTCTGCAGTCAGTGCCAAAGTGGGAAAGCTTGCCAATTCCACGGTGCAGTGCGAGTGCATGTTCGGCGAAAAGAACGTCGACTTTTCAAATAGAAAATTCAAAATTTTGCCTAAGACGACAACCACTGGAAGGCCAACGACTTCAACTGCTGAAGGTGAGCCATTTTTTTGCATTCCAAATTTCCCTGTTTACAGCAAATCTTGGCACTCGTCACAAAATTTTTGGGTGTGGCGGCGGTATGCTAATGGCGATTGGTACAGTTAATCAATCAATAAATCAATCATTTCATTGGTAGATTATAAATAATGTTTAGGACTTTTTGTTTCTGTGCGTCCAGTGCTTTGAATTGACCATCAAGTTCAATGGCTTTTGAACCAACTAACGAACGCTGAATATGGAAGAATATAAATATGCTTTATTTTTTTTGATCGGAAACATTAATTTCACACAATTTTTAAATAATAAGTTTTGTAAAAAATATCGATTTAGTTGGGATGCACTTCCGGTTGGGGGGCTGACCCGCAGGGCGGTCCCAAAATGGGATAGGCCCACAGCTAAATTTTTGAGTGCGGGGTACGGCGTTCGCGCCTCCCCTTTAAAAGTTGGCCAGGGCCTACTGGCCGATAACGCTTGGCCCTTCGCATGGTCGGCGAAATGTCCAATCGGCATTTACGGACCCGCGGGGGATGAGGCCATGAAGCGGAGTGGGCAGTGTACGAGAACTAGGGTTATCGGTTCCGAACCGAACCGGGATTTTTTCGATTCGGTTCAGGTTTCGGTTTGGATACCCGAAATGCTTCGGTTCGGTTCCAAGATATTCGATACCAATTCAAATATTTTTGAAATCATTATGCCAAATTAATGAGAATTCTTTAATTAGGTAATATAACTTCAGCCCACACCAACGAAAACCTGGCTGCGGTTTTTGGATTAGGTTTTTACCAAAATTAGTCAAAAATCCAAAAATTTCTCGGCACCGCCGACACCCCAGAAGCTTGAAATAGGCGCCTAAAAGGGCCGCAAAAGCAAAGCAGCAAAATTCTATTTTTAACGGGATTTCCGGTCCGGCTCCCGGTAGTTTTGAACTCCCGCGTCCCGAGAGAAATTTTAGTCTTTCCCCCGCTTCCGTAGTTTTAAATTTACAATTTTTGGCACAATTTTCATCAGAAAAACCGTTAAAATCTCAATTTTTAACGGCGGCGCCTATATGCACCGCCAAAGGTCCTAAAATGTGTTGTGCTGGCGTACTCTCAAACATGAATGACCCCTGAGGCGCAGCGAGCAGTCCAATTTTCCCTAGGCCCCCCAAAAAACCCCTTCGGAAACCCCGCTAACTTAACCGGCACGGACCCCAATTGGAATTTTTGTAACCAACGAATTCGTTCTCGAGGTTCGAAAAAAGGTTGAAATGGGCCAGAAATAATTGAAATTTATAATTATTGTTAACGAGAGTAAGAAACTCTGGTTATGCCTCCGGGTCCCAAATTTAGTGCGTAAAACAAATATTTAATTTAGTTTTGCATTTTTAGCATTAAGCCACACGTTTTCTTTGTTTAGTACGTTACCAAAAAAGGCGCCATCGGGAAATTTTTTGAATTATTATCATACAAATATTACAGATAAATGGATATAGAGTTAACTACAGTTTACTCAGAAAGAGGTAATTAATTAATTATTCCATTGATTTGGTCATCCGTCACCGCTTCTTCACATGTCATTGAAAAACTGACCACCGACACCAAGCTTTGGCAGGACAAAAGCAAAAACGTGCACTGATTAATTAGATGATTTAATTTTCATAATCAGCCAATAAAATATTGATTGATTGATTGAATGATCGATTTATTGATTGAATGACTGTACCAATCGCCAACAGCACACCGCTACCCACAGGAATGATGGCACGAACGCCGAGATTTGCTGCAAATAGGGGAAATTGGCAAGCAAAAACATCAATTACCCTCAGCAGTGGTATTCGTCGGTTTGTCTGTGGTTGTCGTCGGTTTGTCCATGGTTGTCGTCGGTTTGTCCGTGGTCGTCGTTGGCAGCAAGGGACGCGTAAAGTTTTCATTTGTCAAGCTGGTATTCACTCTTCCAAAATGGCATTCGCACGTCACCTTGGAACCTACAGATTCGCCCACTTTTGCACTGATTTCAGTACAATCGGAATCGGGCGAACAATCCCACTCCGTTCTCACAAGCTCATTCCCTGAAGCAATTGTTTACTCTCACCACTATAACAACTTTTATTCATTATCAATCTGAAAATCTCGTTCAATTTTGAGATTTTGAAAAAACCTTTAGCACAGCTGGCGATGTAACAATATTTGTCGTAGTCATAGCACTCCTCGTTGCGAGTGCCTCCATTGTCTTCCGAATCGAAGGCTCCTTTTTGCACGTCAGCACTTAAAAACAAAAGCGGGTTTAATTTAACGAGGCCGGGACTTGACCCCAAAGTCCAAAACCTGAGCCCGAGACTTGACCCCGAAGCCCGAACTCGAGCCCGGGGCTTGACTCAGAAGCTAAGACTTGACCCAGAGACTCGAGCCCGGGACTTGACTCCGAAGCTTAAGACTTGACCCCGAGACTCGAGCCCGGGACTTGACTCAGAAGCTTAAGACTTGACCCCGAGACTCGAGCCCGGGACTTGACTCCGAAGCTTAAGACTTGCCCCCGAGCACATAACTTGACTCCGAAGCTTAAGATTTGCCCCCGAGCACATAACTTGACTCCGAAGCTTAAGATTTGACCCCGAGCACATAACTTGACTCCGAAGCTTAAGATTTGACCCCGAGATTCGAGCCCGGGACTTGACTCAGAAGCTTAAGACTTGACCCCGAGACTCGAGCCCGGGACTTGACTCCGAAGCTTAAGACTTGACCCCGAGACTCGAGCCCGGGACTTGACTCAGAAGCTTAAGACTTGCCCCCGAGCACATAACTTGACTCCGAAGCTTAAGATTTGCCCCCGAGCACATAACTTGACTCCGAAGCTTAAGATTTGACCCCGAGCACATAACTTGACTCCGAAGCTTAAGATTTGACCCCGAGACTCGAGCCCGGGACTTGACTCCGAAGCTTAAGACTTGACCCAGAGACTCGAGCCCGGGACTTGACTCCGAAGCTTAAGACTTGCCCCCGAGCACATAACTTGACTCCGAAGCTTAAGATTTGACCCCGAGACTCGAGCCCGGGACTTGACCCCGAGTCCCAAGACTTGCCCCCAATACTTTAGCCTGAGACCAAGACTTGACCCCGTAGCTCGAGACTTGACCTCGAGACTCGAGCCCGGGACCCAAAAAACCCGAGACTTTTCTTTGAGTCAAGACCCCGAGCCTCTCGTTTTCACCATAGCGGAGACCCTTTTTTACATAGAAAATTGGTAAATAATGGAATCAAAAATTCAAAAAATTGCCGTACCGCCGACCCCCCCCCCCCCCATTAAAAGTAAAGCAGAATTGCAAAAAAGTTTATGGCTGAGGCAATTGAGGTTGAAGACAATGAGTAGGTATTTATGAAAAAAAAATTTAAAAAAAAATTTCCCATTGTCAATCCCGGTCCCGGCCCTAGTTACACAGAAAATTCCCTCCGGTAAATTTTCAAAATTAAAAATCCGGTTCCGGAAATTTGATTTCACCGGTCCCTAGTGGTTACCCATTTTCCTTACCGTTTGAAGTTGGTATTGGCAGAATCTCGAAATTCTCATTGGAGAAATCTTCCCCCTCTGCCCCATAAGGGCATTTGCAGCCAAAATTCTTCGTCACCGTCAGCCCCTTTCTCACAGCTTCATTTCTTGCAATCTCAGAGCACTCAAGTTTATTATCAACAGCGGCACACATCCATAATATACGCGAAAAAGCATTCTCACCCGCTAAAATTTAAAATTTCATTTTTGAACAATTATAAATTTTTTACAAATTCCGCAGTCTTTAATCAATACACTCTTCTACTTAGTATCTCCAGGTGTTATCGGTGGTAGGGATCAGGGTCCGGAATTCCCGGCCCAAAAATGTCCGGGAATCCGAAAACCGATTAATTTTATGTCCTAAAAACTTCAAAAAATGTGTGACAATGAAAGCGTTAATTCTTTCCCCATGGCCTGGTAATTCTGATTTGGCCCTGGAAAACTGGATTAGGCCTTTGTTAGAAAATATTTTCATAAATTCCTGTCACTTAGTGACTTAAATTAAACTTTTTTTGAACAATTAACGTTCAATCGACCTTGCGTACAAGTTGCAGCGTTGCAATATTTTGCATCTGCAGGGCATGTACTATCCTTATAAATGTCCTCGGCTGTGTAGTTGTTGGGGCCACGATGGGCTGTTCCTTTTTTGCACTCAAGCCCTTAAAATTTAATTTAATTAAGTATTATTAAAATAAATTAAATAAAACTACCGGCACAAAAATTCGGATGAATGGAAATGGCAAAAAAGAGAAAAAATGAAGCCGCAAGTTCCTTCATTATACCTGTAAAAATAATGAATTTAAAAAAATTTAATTTTCGAGGAAAATTTGAGAATGATAAAAATTCATTTTAAAAGTAAAAATGAATGAATGAATGAGTGTTAATTAGATAACACAAATTCAGAGCACTACCAGTTAAGCTGTGAATCATCGAATATAACGAAAGCAAATTGACTGGAATGAATCAGGGTTGCAGCGGATCATCCGAAATCCGTTATCCGAAATCCGGTGTTTTTCCCAATCCGAAATCCGATCCGAGAAATTTTGGGTAATCCGATCCGAAATCCGGATAAATAGATTTTTTTGTCTGATATTTTTCAACATTATAAGAAAAATAAAAAATTAAAGCTAAAACTTTTTAATAAAAAAAAATTTTTCAACCATTTACTTATGTCCCCTAAGTATGTCGATGGCCTAGTGGTTCCTCTTTGTGGTGAGTCTCATGTTATGTGTTGGTTCGAACCCGCTTGAGTGCAAGCACTAATTTATTGGTATTTCCCGCTACTCAAATTGGCATCCCCCTCATGTCTTCCCGAATTTTTGCTTCAATTTCCTTAACAAAGATTGACAATTTTTGAAAAAATTCTCCGGCGGCGCCTGTCGGCACCGCCGGACATACTCCACTCTTACGTAAACCAGTTTTTCCCAAAATTCTGAAGCAAAATTCATAATTTTGCTAAAATTTTGATGAAATTTTTTTAACAAAATTGAGTCAAAATTTCAAAAATTTTTACGGCGGCGCCTATCGGCACCGCCGACCCCCACCCTTTAAAAGTAAAGAAGAATCTCAAAAAAATGATATGATAAAATTGAAGTTAAAGCCACCCCCCTCGCGGCTTACAATGAATAAATTGATATAGCGAAAAGTTTTAAAAAATCACAAAAGTTTGAATTTTTGCAACCAAAAAATTTTTTCATTATCCGAAATCCGTTATCCGAAATCCGGTGTTTTTCCCGATCCGAAATCCGATCCGAGAAATTTTGGGCAATCCGATCCGAAATCCGTATCCGACTTTTTTCCCAATCCGCTGCAACCCTGGAATGAATAAGCCCTTTTCTAATTGTAATGGAACAGGAGGCGAATGGTTGGAGGAAATCTCTTTGTGGCCAATAGAGTTGGCCGGGACCGAGACTGGTACTGAAGTTTCCAATTTTGGGACTGAATTTCCCCCTTATAAAATCACGGTTTTTTTTCAAAATTACAAATCTTTGTTTTTGACCATTAGTCCCGGTTTTTTTTGACCGGGATTTGATTAATTTTCCCCCTTATAAAATCCCGGTTTTTCAAAATTACAAATCTTTGTTTTTGACCATAGTCACGGGTTTTTTTGACCGGCATTGTTTAATTTTCCCCCTTATAAAATCCCGGTTTTTTAATTTTCTCAATCTCGATCCCGGGTTTCCCTAAAAATCCCGTTCCCGGCCAACTCTAGTGGCCAATGAGTTCGTCACTGTTCGTTTCGTCACTGACACTTCGTCACTGAAAACATGTTTAAAAAAAAAGAAATAGCAAAACGTCTTATTTGATTATAAAAAATCAATTTAAGTAAATAACTACCAATGTAAAATGAATTTTAATTTTAAAAAGTCTGAGAATGCGCAAAATGTGAATTAAAACTAAAATGCTTTTTCAAACAAACTCTTTTATAGTTGCCAAATTTTGCACACGTGCTTCTAGAGCTCCCTTCTTACCAGAGCTGTGTATCGTATCGTATCGTATCGTATCCTAATCGTAAGTATTTTAGAGCCATATCGTATCGAATCGTATCGTATTTCGCTAAAAATCACCCGTATTGTAATTTTGAGACCCCAGATTTTGGAGGGGTGTCGGCGGTGCCGATAGGCGAAATTTTTTAAATTTTGATGCCAATTTGAAATTGTATCGTAATTTTGGCCGTATCGTGTATCGTAAAAAAAATCGTATCGTAAATATCGTATATCGTGTATCGTATTTTGAGGAGACGAGATCGACAGCCCTGCTTCTTACCCCTATCAAAATTTGGTGGAGTTTGGAGAATTAGCTGTTTGGTTCAGGGGTACGGTTAAGCCGCAACGTGGAAATATCCACGTTGGGGTTAAATGGTGCCACGTTTTTGCCCCTTTTCTGCCTCGAATTCAATTTTTTACCATTTAATCACAATTTAATGTATGTATATATTTTAAAAATACTAAACATTTTGCCAATATTCGGCCCAATTTTCTAAACGAATCTTGTAAAATCTTCAAAAAAAAATTCGGGGACTTTCCCATTTTTAATAGACTCAAAAAATAAGGACATTTTAAAAAATTTTGGTTGCAAATCTGTTAACAAATTGAGTCAAAATTCAAAATTTTCTCAGCGGCGCCTATCGACACGCCGACCCCCACCCCCCTTCAGTAAAACAGAATTTCTTAAAATTTGCATTTTTGAAAATTCCTTAAAAAAAATGCAATAAAAAGGTACAACTCACCCCTTAAAAATCAACTTTTCCCCATCTGCCGCCCCCCCTCCCCGAAAAAATTCAAAGTTTAACTTCTCACTTTTAATAGCTAAATTTGAATGTTTAGTACGTTGCCGAAAAAGGCTCCCTCGGCAAATTTTTTTGAATTTATCATACAAAAATTACAAATAAATGAATATAGAGTTAACTACAAACTACATAAAAGGGGGTTAATTAATTAATATTCCATTGATTTCGTCATCCGGCACCGCTTCTTCACAGGTCATTGAAAAGCTGACCACCAACACCAAGCTTGGGCAGGACAGAAGCAAGAACATGCCCTAATTAATTAAATGATTTATTTTTTATTATCAATCAATGAAATATTGATTGATTGATTTATTTATTGATTGACTGTACCAATCGCCAACAGCACACCGCTACACACAGAAATTTTGGCACGAACGCCGATATTTGCTGTAAATAGGGGAAATTGGAAAGCAAAAACATCAATTACCCTCAGCGGTTGTATTCGTCGGTTTGTCCGCGTTCGTCGTTGGCACCATGGGAAGCGTAAAGTTTTCATTTGCCAAGCTGGCATTTGCTTTTCCAAAAAGGCACTTGCACGCCACCGTGTAATTCAAAGCATCCTCCACTTTGGCACTAATTGCAGAACAATCGGTATTGGGAGAACAATCCCACACGGTTCTCACATGCTCATCCCCTAAAGCAATTGCTTACTCTCAACACTTATACTCAATCTTCTTGAAATCACTCAAATTTTGAGATTTTGAAGAAACCTTTAGCACAGCTGAAAAACCTCATCATACTCTACAAAATGAGGCTAGAACCTCAGATCTGCGAGCCCTGGGTATACAACTTTTATTCATTATCATCTAAAAATCAATTTTGAAATTTTAAGAGACCTTTAGCACATCTGGCCATGTAGCAATATTGGTCCTCGTCATTGCACTCCTTTTTGTATGCGCGGCCATATTTTTCCGAATCGAATTCTCCTTTTTTGCACATAAACACTTAAAAACAAAAACGAAATTAATTTAAGTGGGGGTTACTAATGCTGCACGAAACTCTCCCGATACTCGATCTCCGAGCCCGAGACTCAAGCCCGAAACTTGAGTCTGAGACTTGAGCCCTCGATACCGAGACTTGAGCCCGAGACTTGACCCCGAAGCCCGAGCCTCGAGCCCGGGACCCAAAAAACCACAGACTTTCCTTGAGTCGAGACCGAGACTCTCGTGCAGCATTAGTGGTTGATTACCCATTTTCCTTACCGTTTGAAATTGGCACTGGCAGAATCTCGAAATTCTCATTGGCGAAATCTTCCCCCTCTGGCCCATAATTGCATTTGCAGTCAAAATTTGTCACTTTCACCCTTTTCACTATGTGCTCTTTTACAACCTCAGCACAGCCGCTTTCATGATAAAGATCGGCACAGAACCAGGCAATACTCGAAAAAGTAGGCAGACCCACTGAAATTAGTAGGGATGTTGTAACCGGATGTCAAAAAATGTCCGAAAACTGAAATTCCTGACCCAAAATTGTCAGGAAAATCAAGAAAATTCAAAATTTCTTAAAATTTCAAATTTGATTCAACGAACTTTGCGGTAAATTTTGGATATATGCTAGGCTCTAAAATAAAATTGAAGCAAAATTTTAGAAGATCTTCTCTGGGAATTCTGATTCAGCTTGGAGGAAAAGGATTAGGTCTTTTAAATACCAAAACAAATTCCTGTCACATAGTGTCTTAAATGAAACTTTTTTTGAACAATTAAACGTTCACTCGACCTTTCGTACAAGTTCCAGCCACGCAAAATTTGTCATCTGCACTCCTGCATGTACTATTATTCTCCAAGTCGTCGTTTGTGTAGTTGTTGCGACCATGAACGAATGTTCCAATTTTGCACTGAAGCCCTTAAAATTAATTTTTATTTAAATATTATTAAAATTAAATTAAATAAACTACCGGCACAAAAATTCGGATGAATGGAAATGACAAAAAGGAGAACAAGCAAAGCTGCAAGTTCTTTCATTATGCCTGTAAAATAAATGAATCAAAAAATGTAATTTTTCGTGAAAATTTTGAGAATGATGAAAAATTGTTTTAAAACTAAATATGAATGAATGAATGTCAATTAGATAATACAAATTCAGAATGCTTTTTTGCACTACCAGTTTAGCATGTGAATCATCGCATATAACGAAAGCAAATTTTGATATCCTTTTTTATAAACATTAAAATGAGTTAAAAAAGGTGAAAAATGAATGAATAAAAATTTATGCTTAACCTTCGTCCTTTATAAAAGCGTTCTAAATGGGTATTTTTTAAGGCCACGATAAAAGTCGTTTTTACTGAATTTGTTTTATTTGGGCAGCGGCATTTGTCATTTTGAGGGATGGCGACTTTCTTATATATTATGGCATTTTCTCACCTTTTGAAGTTTTAGCCCATTTTCCTTTTTGGCACTTATCCCCTTTGGTCATTTTTATTAGCCTCCACTTGTCCCTTTTAACAATTTTCTTTCCTTATGGCACTTTTACCTCTGGGCAATTTTCTTCAAAAAAACCACTAATTAGTTAACCAATGAATCGAATCTGAAAAAAGTTTGACGCCGGAAAACCACTATGAAGAAAGTTATGAGCCACCAGACTAGAGCGAAGACGTCGAGGTTCTCGTCGAGATTTTTCGGTCCACAAAATTTTGCCTCAACCGAGATTTAAGATTTTTCGAGATTCTCGATCGAAAAAGTTTGAAGATCGACGAGGACGGCACAGAAAAGGCACGTCATGTTCAGCGGAGTTTTCATGGGCGAATAATGAGAGGATTATCAATCCATTTTTGCTTAATTTTGAACATATTTAATCAAAAATTATTTTCTTTCATTTTTGTTTTTAATTTAAATAATGAAGGTAAACATTTAGTAAATTTTTAATGATTAGGCAAATAAAAATTTGTATTTCAAGTGAGAAATCACGATTTTTGCATCTAAAAGAACTACAGTACCAACTGCAACGGTACCAGCGAAAAGGTTGCACACGTCGCTTCCGCTCACCGGAGAAAAGTCACAGAGCTTAGCGGTTTTTTAGGTTTTGTAGAGAATTTTGTGGACTATTCATCCCCCATGTGTCATGACGGTATTTTGCAGAACATTTTTTCCAAGCCCTCAGGGATTTTTTCTCAAATTTACCCCCAATTTCAGTGTATTTTAGGCTGCATGAATTTTTTTTAGATTTTTGGCCACACAAAATATTGATTTTTTTCTAGCTTAGAGCCGATAATTTTTTTATGAATTTGTTCTTATAAAAGAGAAGGGTAGGCATTATCCGGATGCCAAACAAATGTCCAGAACCCAAAAATGTTTTTTAAAAATAATTCTAGTAAATAATATTTACCTAACGCACTTTGCGATAAATTTATGATATACAAAATTGGTAGGGTCCGACGGCGCCGGTAGGAAAATTTTTAGATGTAATTTTGAAAAGTCCGCTGTCAAAAAGTCCGGACACTTGCAGTATTTGCATAATTGCGCTTACCATTTGCATTTTTAATTTTTATTTATAAAATGATTTTCACTGACGAAATCAACACTGACTAAGTCACATATGTATATTGCGCCTGTGAGGGGCATTTTACTCCTTAAAGAAAAGGGTAAACACTCACTAACAAATGAGCGGGGCGAAGTGATATCGATTAAAATACATACAATGATTATCGATTAGAATACATCAAACATTTACATTTTGTACGCCACCGTAACACTGTTTGCTACATACGCTCTTTCACTTTCATTTTTTTCTCATTTGATCTCTGTGTTTGTCTTGTTTAGTTAATATTGCGAGCATTGAATTTCGCCGAGTGCGAGTGAGCCAAAATTGGCAAAGCATTGCGCATTCAATAACAGGCATTTTTGGGGGCCCGTCATGAGGCTTTAGAGCTTAAAGATTTTGATAAAAAAAGTGTCAAAACGCCCCGATGACGAAAAATGCCTCCGGGTCCCAAATTTAGTGCGTAAAACAAATATTTAATTTAGTTTTGCATTTTTAGCATTAAGCCATACGTTTTGAATGTTTAGTACGTTGCCGAAAAAGGCGCCATCGGGAAATTTTTTGAATTATTATCATACAAAAATTATAAATAAATGAATATACAGTTAACTACAGGCTACATAAAATGGAAGTTAATTAATTAATTATTCCATTCATTTGGTCATCCGTCATCGCTTCTTCACAAGTCATTGAAAAGCTGACGACCAACACCAAGCTTAGGCAGGACAGAAGCAAGAACATGCCCTGATTAATTAAATGATTTAATTTTCATTATCAATCAATAAATATTGATTAATTATTGAATGATTTATTCATTGATTAACTGTACCAATCGCCAACAGCACACCGCTGCCCACAGGAATGATGGCACGAACGCCGAGATTTGCTGTAAATAGGGAAAATTGGCAAGCAAAAACATCAATTACCCTCAGCGGTTGTATTCGTCGGTTTGTCCGCGTTTTTCGTCGGTTTGTCCGCGTTTATCGTTGGCACCATGGGAAGCGTGAAGTTTTCATTTGCCAAGTTGGCATTCGCTTTTCCAAAAAGGCACTCGCAAGTCACCGTGGTATTTTCAGTTTTCCCCACTTTTGCACTGATTGCAGTACAATTGGTATTGGGCGAGCAATTCCACACAGTCATCACGTGCTTATTCCCTGAATCAATTGCTTACTCTCAACTAGGGCAGTTCCCGGGGGGGGGGGCGGGGAAACCGGAGCTCCCCGGCCATTCTCATCCCCGTTCCCCGGTTTGCTTGTCCCCGAAAACGGGGATCACCGGTATCCCCCGTCCCCGGTTTGACCGGGGACCCCCCCCCCCCCCTCGGGTACAACCCTACTCTCAACACTATAGACAACTTTTATTTATTATTATCTGGAAATCACAAAAAGTTGAGATTTTAAGAGACCTTTAGCACAGCTGGCCATGTAGCAATATTTGTCCTCGTCATGCCAGCAATTCCCTTGGAATACGTGGCCATATCCTTGCAAATCGGAGTCTCCTTTTTTGCATATAAGTACTTAAAAACAAAAACGGTTTTTTAAAATTTAAATAGTGCTTACTCGTGCTGCACGAGACCCAAAATTTCCCGATATCGATACGAAACTTGATCCCGAGACATGACCCCGAAGACCGAGGCTTGAGCCCTAGACTCGAGCCTGAAACCGAGACATGGCCCCGAATCGCTAAATTTGAACCCAAGACTCAGGGTCCAAGACCCAAAAAATCCGACGGGTCGAGACCGAGACTCTCGTGCAGCATTAGTGGTTGGTTACCCTTTTTTCTTACTGTTTGAAATTGGAATTGGCAGAATCTCGAATTTCGCATTGGAGAAATCTTCCCCCTCTGGCCCAAAATCGCATTTGCAGTCAAACTCCGTCCAATAAGGGATTTTTGTGCTCTAAAAAACCGTGAATGAAATAAAAACATATAATAGAGACTAAAAACCACTAAATCAAGAACTAAAAAGCCCAAAAATGGCAAAATAGGTTTTTTGAGGTAAAGCTAACCGATTCGTCTTCTCAAAAAAAAGTTATAGCTTTAAAACGTGTAAAATTGTCATTTTTTGTCGTGGTGGCGTCATAACTTTCTTTGTTTAAGTCAAATCGCTTAAGCTTTTGCCTTTGTAAGCTTCTACTCATTGCATGCTTTCAAATGATACCAAAGAATGTTTGGTTTGGTTGAGTTTGAACAAAGTTATAACGAAAAAACTTGTCGCCGCTCAATCGCGCGCGCCCAAACGAAGTGTACCGTAAATGTACCATTTTTCAATAAAAAATAATATTTTTGGACTGAATTTAACTTTGAAAATTTTATTTATTTTTTGGTTTGGAGAGCTCACCGATTATTTATAAAATTCCTAACTTAGTCTAATGTTTAGTGGAAGGCATTTTTGTTTTGTAAGATTGTTAATTATTAGACCAATTTTCTTAACAAATTCACAGCATTTTTAAAATTTTGTTGCAAATCTCGTAACAAAATGCACCCCTAAAATCGAAATTTTTTGGGAAAATTGCTTAACAAAAATGCTATAAAAAGGGAAAAATGCCCCCCCCCCCCTAAAAATCGTCTGGGGAATGGAGTTTTCAACCATTGGGTCCGGAAAACCGAAAATTTCGGTTCGGTTTCGGTTAAACCAAAAGCTTCGGTTCGGTTATCGGTTCGGTTGGGTTGAAACCGAAGGCTTTGGTTCGGTTATCGGTTAACCCAAAATTTTTTGAAACCGACAGCCTTACTCACGCTTCCCCCCATTAATAAAATTTTTTAAAATAATTTTCAAATTTTTTAAATTAAAATCCGCGCAAAAAAAAGACAGAAACAAGTTCATCACAAGTTTGCCAACTTTCGTAAAGATTTCACCGACGGCGCCTGTTGGCACCGGTGGACATCTCATTTCTAAAAGTAAAGACTGGAATTTTGAAGAAATTGCTGAAATTTTAAAGAAAAAAAAATACTGGACTTTTTTTGAAAAAAAATGTTATGATCAAAATAAATTTTATTAAAAATTTAAAAAATTTTTTACCAAGAATTTGATCCTGGTAAATCCGATCCTGGTATTTCCAAAGCCTGTTCCTGATCTCGAATTTTTCAAAAAGCTTAGAATATTTAGTGGGCAAATTGGAGCACAACCCAAAAAACCCAAAATTTTTGTTTGTTTGGTCCAAGTTTCCGGTCTCTAATTATAGGGACTAAAAAGTCGCTCTAATTCAAAAATGTTTCAAAAGCAATGCCATCTCTGGCCTTCTCTCGTCAAACCCTGTTCGCAAAAAAATAGCTTAAACTCTAAAAATCCGGGCTCTATTTTCATCACCTGAATCACTTTCCTTGTTTCTTTTTCTGCAATACGAATGCAGAATTCTTTATGCACAAAAGAGGCACACATCCACAATATACGCGAAAAAGCACCCGCACCAGCTGAAATTTCAAATCATTTTTTTTCTGCACAATTATAAATTTTTTACAAATTCCGCATTTTCTTTTAACCAAAAGACACTCTTCTACTCCAAGTGTTATCGGTAGTAGGTAGGGTTGGGCAAGAACGGGTGACCGGATCCGGGACCGGTATCCGAGTGTTTTTTGGGCAAATTATTCGGTACCGGTGTCCAGGATCCGGGATACCCGGTATCCGGCTGTTGGATCCGGGCGGGTTAAGCACCCAGGAATGATGGTTTCTACTAGAGCCCGGACTTGAGCTTCAAGCGAGATCTCAAATATCTCGGGCCATCTCGTGAAGCTCACCTTAGTCAAGCGAGATCTCGAGGTCGAGATTCACGAAAAATCTCGGGTCTCGAAAAATCTCGAGCCGAACCAGTCGAGATTCGAGATTTTTGATGAAAATATGTATAAATTTTTTTTTCAAAATTTTTCAAGCTCCACCAAATTTTGGTATGGGTAAGAAGAGAGCATTACAAGCATGTCTGCAAAATTTAGTCACGAAATATAAGTGTTAGCCTGTGTTACAAAGTCTCGAAAAAGAAATTCAATGGGAGGGGGGGGGGGGGGGGGGATATAGTGTCTGACCATTTACTGAAGAGCCGACGGCGTTGGCGAGAATGTTTGAATTTTTTAACATTTTGTTAAAAAATTTTTAAAAAATACAAGTTTTAAGAATTTTATTCACTTTTGGGGGTGAGATGAGGGAGGGGTCGGCGGTGCCGATAAGCGCTGCCGAGAAAATTTTACAAAAATAGGTAATCTTTGTTAAGAAAAGCACTGTTTTCCTGAAAAATTTTTGGGCTCGAGATCGAGAATCTCGAGCTTCTTTCGAGCGAGATCTCGAGGTCGAGATTTCTCGAGAATCTCGTCGAAATTTTTCGAGATCACGAGACGAAATTCTCGTCTCGACCAGGCTCTAGTTTCTACCCCCCCCCCCCCCCCATAACCAACCCATTAACTTGGAACATCCGGGTGTCAAGGAACCGGTATCCGGTGGACCCGGTTAAGCATTTTTATGGCAGGTTTTCTTAAGCAACCGATTTTCGTGTTTTTTGCGCGATTTTTCAACTTCTTTTTAGGCGAGGGGGTGGGCGGGTCGGCGGTGCCGGTAGGCGGCGCCGAGAAAAATGTTCAATTTTTTGATGGAATTTGTTTAACAGATTGGCAACCAAAATTTGCCTTTCTCCCTACGATCCCCCTTCACTTGATGAATGCCAAACAAAGCAATTAAATATTCAAAATTGTATGAATAAAGAGCACTATTTTCGGCAAATCCTCATTTTTCCCTTTAAAACGAGAATTTTTCACAAAGTTAGGCCCCTTTTATATACCAAAATAACTTCATAAATTCCTGTCACATAGTGTCTTAAATGAAACTTTTTTAAACAATTAACATTCAATTGACCTTTCGTACAAGTTGCAGCGCTGCAATATTTATCATCTGCAGGACATGTACTATTGTTATAAATGTCCTCGTGTGTGTAGTTGTTGGGACCACGATAGGCTATTCCTTGTTTGCACTCAAGCCCTTAAATTTAATTTAATTTAAATATTATTAAATTTAATTTAATTTAAATATTATTAAAATTTAATTAAATAAAACTACCGTCACAAAAATCCTGACGAATGGAGGAGATTACAAAAAAGAGAACAAACGAAGCCGCAAGTTCTTTCATTATGCCTGTAAAAATAATCAATTAAAACATTTAATTTTTCGCGGAAAATTTGAGAATGATAAAAATTTATTTTAAAACTAAAAATGAATGAATGAGAATGTCAATTAGATAACACAAATTCAGAACTACAAGTTTAGCTGTGAATCATCGCATATAACGAAAGCAAATTAACTGGAATGAACAGTGATGTCCCGGTTCCGGTTCCAGGAACCGGAACCGCGGTTCCTGTAACCGGTTCCGGAACCGCAAAATTCAGAACCGATTCCGGAACCGCCGAAAAATGGAACCGGGACATCCCTGGGAATAAATACACCCGGTTTTCTAATTGTAATGGGACAGGAAGAGAATGATTGGAGGAAATTGCATTATTTGTTTTCACCAGTTCATTGGCATCTTGACCATGGCTGGACGTCACCGGCCCCTAAAAGTTCTGCGGCGCCGAGCCGCCAGGAAAATTTTAAAAAATATTTTAACGTAATCTGTTATAGTCCAAAAACTGCAGAATTTTGCCCAATTTTTTATTGGGCCAGAGGTTAAAATCAAAATTTGAAAATAAGAACGAAGGCCTGAAATAAGGACAAATCTTATAAATAGGGATAGGATTTATATGTGCTAAAAAACCCAAAATATGTATGTTTTTATGTGCTAAAAAATGCCAAAATATGTGCTAAAAATCCCAAAAAAGCCAAAATATGTGCTTAAACATGTGCTAAAAATGGCCAAAATCTAGTCAGTTTATGCATTAAAACCTTCAAAATTCATCTATCTTTATTAATTTTGCTCCTACAGTTGTAAATTTAATATTTTTCATATGTTTTGGAAAATTTATAAAAAATATCAAAAGTAAAAAATTTTAGGGAAAATGTCGATCTTTGAGGGTGGATTTTTGGTCCAAGAAAAAATCATTTTTTAGGGTTGCATTTTTGAAAATTTTTAAAAAGTCGATCCTTAGGGGTGTATTTTTCGTTTTTATTGCATTTTTGTTAAGGAATTTTTGAAAAATGGCGAAATATGTGCTAAAACTCTGAAAAAGCTTAAAATATGTCAGTAAATATGTGCTAAAAAATACCCCCAAAATATGTTTTAATATGTGTTAAAAAGTCGCCCTAATTCAAAAATGTTTCAAAACAAATACTATTTTTGGGCTTCTCTCATGGTAAGGAATCCACGAAAAAAATATGTTATAACATAAAAATCCTATCCCTACTTATAAATAAGGAGAGTCGCCAATTTGGGCATTATTTATTTCCACAATTTTGAGCCATAAAAAATAGGAGTGGCATGTGGAAAACAATAGCGAAATTCAACAAAAAAAACTTGTTCCATTACATTTTTTTACACTAGTGACGCAAAAATGCCGCAAAATGCCAGTGACGACGTCAACGTCATGACGGCGCTCAAAAAGGCCGTAATTGGCGTAATCGGCGTCAACGTCAACGTCATGACGTCCAGCCCTGATCTTGACATAAAAAATATCTGAATAAGCAAATTTTATCATATTGCAAATGTAATAGTTTCCATTGTATGCTTAACCTTCATTTTTATATAAGCAATCTAATGAGTATTATTCCAAGGCCAATTCCGAAAGACTGATAAAAGTCGCTAAATGGACTAAACATTGAAGTTATGTTTAAATGTCTGAGACTCTAAAATGACAATTCACAAATAGTGCTTCTAATAAATGTTGCAATTGATTCTTATTTTGGTAGGGAACATTTTGACGAACGGACGGTTCGACGACGGAGGTGAAATCGGACCTTTGTAAGACTAAGCCAAATCGGACGGAAATTATTTAAAAAAAACTAAATTTAACTCACTTTTAATAGCTAAAATTTTTTTGTTAGATATTCTTATACTTTCTTTAAAAAATTTGTTAGCAATTGGGTAATTAAAAATCAATCTTCAGATTTTAAATAATTTTAAAGAGCTTTAAATTAGAGACCGGCCAGAAGGTTCGGTCGGTACTTTTCGGTAAAGTACCGAAAAAAATTGTCGGTACTTTTTCGGTTTTCGGTACCAAAATTTTTTTTATTAACTTTTCAACAAAAAATCGTTTATTTTGGAAATTTTGGCTTTATCAAATGTTTATAATTGAGTATTGGGAGATTGCGGTTCGAGAAAATTAGCATTTCGACCAGTTCCTGTCTAGTGGTAAGAATTTTAATAGTTTTTGGACCAGTTTGAAGGGGGGTCGGCGGTGCCGAGAAAATTTTGCTTTTTTGATGGAATTTGTCAAGAAAAATAGCCCAAAAATGCATCGTGGAAGGGCAAAAAAATGATTAAAAACATTTAAAAATTCAAATAAGATTTCAAAACTTTCGAACATTTTTAAAACCAGATTCCGAGTCTTGACTTGAAATTTTTTCCAAAAAATTCATTTTAGGTTCAGAAAACTATAGAAAATTAAAATTTTAGCCGTTTTATTAGGAGTTTTTGTAGGTGAACGGCGATGCCGATAGGCGTCGCCGAGAAGCAAAATGAAAATTCTTACGATTTTATTAAGAAAACCTGTCCAATTTCGATAACTAAAATGGTTAAAAAAAAATTAATTCTTTATGTAAATCTTAGAAGTTTTGAATCGGTTAAAATTTTTGAAAATTAATTTGCTAGTAACTTGCTTTAAAAAAATTGATAAATTCCTAAATTACCTTCAATTTTAAAAATCTTAAATATACATATTTAAAGAAAAAATATTGTTTTTCTTTGCCATAAGTTAATTAAAAGACACGAAAAACTATTTACACAGTCGGGGTTTGAACTCCAGGCAACCACATCACTCACAGCAGGGCGTTGAATAAAAAGAAATTTTGACTCGAGGACTCGAACCTCAGACATAACAGACTTTTGGTTCTCAGTTTAACCACTGAGCCACGTGATATTATGAATAAATGTTGAAAAATTCAAATATATTACCAATTTTTCCATTCGGTACTTTTTTCGGTACTCAAATTTTGTTCGGTCGGTACCTTCGGTTCTCAGATTTTTTCGGTCGGTACTTTTCGGTAAAGTACCGAAAAAGTACCGGTACTTTCCCGTACCGTCCGATCTCTAATTCAGACACAATTCAAAATAATTGAAATGTAATCATTGTTTTGTGTTTCCCCTAAATTTTAACGAATTATCCCTTGCGAGCTTTCTACAAAAGTTTAGACTAACAGGCTGAAGAAATAGTACATAAGCTGCGAGAAAAGAAGCAACTAGAGAGCAAAGAAAGTGAGAGAGAGAGAAAGAGAGAGAAGACAGAAAAAGAAATAGAGCAAAGAGAAAGAGGAGAGAGAGAGCAAAGAAAGAGAGAGAGAGAGTGTGTTAATTGCTCCCTTTCTTCCCCCTTTTTGCAGCCCATCGGACATTTTCCTTTCGCTTTGCTTATCCGTGGGCAGTGCAACATTAAAAGTTGGCCGGAAATAGTCGACGACATCTTGTTCATACTACATGCCGGAATTTCTGATCCGCATCTACGAGTCCGTGAGGGTTGAGAGCGACCCAATGTTGAGCAGTTTTTCGATAAAACCAAACAAAAAAAAATTCTGCTGGCTTAATCGCAAACATGACCCTTGAGCGGTCAGAAGCCCGGTAACCGGCACGGTTTGTAACCAACGAATTCGTGCTCGAGGTTCAAAAAAAGGTTGAAATGGAGTTCAAATTCGGATTCTACTACTCCGAATATCGAACTCGGGTTCGCGGTTCGGAATTTACAAAATTAAGCTTGGTTTTGAGTTAAAAAAGCATATTTTTAACAAAGAATGCATTGAGCTTCAATGACAGCCATTTTTGGAGGTCCGTCATGACTCATGAGGCTTTAGAGCTTAAAGATTTTGGTAAAAAAATGCCAGAAATAATTGAAATTTATAATTATTGTTAACGAGAGTACGAAACTCTGGTTATGCCTCCGGGTCCCAAATTAGCGCGTAAAACAAATATTTAATTTAGTTTTGCATTTTTAGCATTAAGCCATACGTTTTGAATGTTTAGTACGTAGCCGAAAAGGCTCCATCGGGAAATTTTTTGAATTATTATCATACAAAAATTATAAATAAATGAATATAGAGTTAACTACAGGCTACATAAAAGGGGGGTTAATTAATTAAATTTATTCATTGATTTCGTCATCCGGCACCGCTTCTTCACAGGTCATTGAAAAGCTGACCACCAACACCAAGCTTGGGCAGGACAGAAGCAAGAACATGCACTAATTAATTGAATGATTTAATTTTCATTATCAATCAATGAAATATTGATTGATTGATTGACTGTACCAATCGCCATCAGCACACCGCTACACACAGAAATTTTGGCATGAACGCCGAGATTTGCTGTAAATAGGGAAAATTGGAAAGCAAAAACATCAATTACCCTCAGCAGTGGTATTCGTCGGTTTGTCTGTGGTTGTCGTCGGTTTGTCTGTGGTTGTCGTCGGTTTGTCTGTGGTTGTCGGATTCCGGAACCGCCGGAAAAATGGAACCGGAACATCACTTTGAATGAATACACCCGGTTTTCTAATTGTAATGGGACAGGAAGAGAATGATTGGAGGAAATTCCATTATTTGTTTTCACCAGAGTTCATTGACATCTTGGCATAAAAAATATCTGAATAAACCAAATTTAACATACTGTAGAATAAGAATTGTAATATGTATTTGTTTCCATTGTATGCTTAACCTTCGTCTTTATATAAGCAGTCGGCATTGATCTAATGGGTATTCCAAGCAGGGAATCTTATAAATTAAAAATGCCCTTATTTGTAAGATTTGTATTTGTTTTCAACGACAGTGACTTCCTTCGACGCAAACGACGGTCCGATTGAGCCCAAAAAGCGATAGAATTGCGGAGGACGTCGGCATATTTTTCAACCCGATAAATGGACTAAACATTGAATTTATGCTTAAATGTCTGAGACTCTAAAATGACAATTTACAAATAGTGCTTCTAATAAAATGTTGCAATTGATTCTTATTAAACTTGGTAGGGAACATTTTGACGAACGGACGGTTCGACGACGGGGGTGAAATCGGACCTTTGTAAGACTAAGCCAAATCGAACGGAAATTATTTTAAAAAACAAAATTTAACTCACTTTAATTAGCTAAATTTTTTGTTAAATATTGTTATACTTTCCTAACAAATTTGTTAGCAATTTGGTAATTAAAAATCAATTCTTTTTATGGCATCCGTTTTTTGTAAATAAAACAGAAAAACAACAAAAATTTGATTCTTCGAATTTGTGCATTTCGATAACACGAAAATGAACAGAAATATTTGGCATTCATTTTTTCCTCAAATAAAAAATTGGACAGTGTTGTATACCGCGGATCTCCGGATAACGGATTTGAATTTCAAAAATGAGACGGATACAAAACTGATATGATACAAAAGGCACGGATTTGTATCCATAATATGCCTGGTTTCTTCTGACTCAAAATGTTGAAGAATGGGGATTGAAAAGTTTAGCCCCTCATTTTCAACCTTTTTAGTGCCATTTAAGCATAATAGGTATACAACAAATAAAAGCAAAATGGCATTCTCTCTAATATCTTCTGTTGGACTCATAAAAACTACGCAAATCGCGAATAAAAGACAAGTTTTAATAAACGGGCATTCTTCAAGTTGTATAAAGCCATTTTTTGAATGGAGGTAGCCAATTCTCAGCAAGCAAGAAAAACAAATGGCTAGTTAACATTTACGTCCCTTTTATACAAATTATTTACATCGCAATTTACCGGCTTAACCTTTTTGCTAAGAGTTTCGACACGAAAAGAAAAATAATAAGTATTCAAAAAACCCCTGACTATGAATGCAGACAGCGTGTTTTTAGACCGTATAACCTTTGCCCGTGTTTTTTTTGAAAATGCCGACCTCTACAAACAACATTAACGGCTGTCACCTTTTTAATTTGTATTCTGATTAATCAAAATCGATCAAAGAAAATTCCTGCATAAATTCCAATGGTTAACCTTATTCAAATCTGTGAAATCTGCAAAAATAAACAATTGTTGTTTGAAAAAGTTACAACTCGGACCGGTCCCGGGTCAAAAAATCCGGTTAGTCCGGAAAATCCTGGGTCCGAGTTTTCCTAATTTCACATGGATCAGGACCAACTTTCTTTCGAAATGTTGCATTTATTTTGGCTACTTCATTCAGTTTGTGCGTCCAATCAAACTTTTATGCGTCCAAAACTGACTCCAAACTTAACCGATCATACATTCTCAAGCCCATGAAAGCTGTTGAAGAGCTGAAACTATTGTTAAGCTAAAGCCGTCGATTGGACAAATATCAAAAAAGTTATGGCCAGAAAACCCCCAAAAAGCGTGGAAGTTTTGATCATTATTTGTCTAAATCTTTTGAATGGTTTTAAGAGTATGCGTCGGTTAAGTTTGGAGTCAGTTTTGGACGCATAAACAATTTGATTGGATGCATAAACTGACATAGAAGAGCCTTAGAGCCTTTATTTTTGCTAAATTGGAGAATTTTTGAGAAAATTATTGACAAATTGCCCAATATTTGTTTGAGCGGGTCCAAAGGGAGATTTCCTTTTTTTCAAGTGGTTCTCCCCTTTTGTCTTTGGCCAAGTTTGATGCACTGTAACTTTTTGAGTCTCGGGGTTTTGGGAGTCTCGGTCTCCGGGTCAAGGCTTGGTCTCAGGTCTTGATTCTCGGTAAATTTTAGGGAACCTTCAAGCTTCTATATCCAAAATGTTTAGTTTGCTTTGAAAAGGTTAAAACGATAAATTTGGAGAAAAAGCCGCGAACTCTTAACAAATTGAGTCTACCGCCACGACCCACCTGTCCCAGGTTTTCAAGCAGTGCCCCGACAGACGCCGCCAGGAAAAAAGAATTTTTCAAAAAAAGTTGATTTTTAATGCGGTAATTTTTTGAAGCTTTTAGGAATAGGGGTGGGGGATTAAAGTTAGTGAATTCAATAAGAGAAAATGTGCCTAAAATTTGGAACAACAAAAATCACTATTTTATAAGATTTCTGAGTGATGTTTTTGTTTTTCGACTAATCCGGGAATCCGCGGGCTATACCGTATACCCGGGGGGGGGGGGGGGTATTGCCCAATCCTGTCCTACCCTAACATATGCTATAAAACCGGGGTTCCGGTTAGCTAAGATCAGGGGATGAGGACCTTGCTGAGATGAAAAGTTGCATTTGAATTTAACATTATATGTAGGGGATCAGCTAGGAAATGTTTCATGAAATTGGGCTTGCGTAAACTCCTCTGACGAAAGCATCAAAAAATGTGGCTATATGTTGATAATGTTTCCTGCAATTGTTTTATTGGCGAGAGGGGGATCAATTGGACTAATGTGCCGTTCACGCTTCCGCCCCGATCAGGAGGTACGAGTTTTGCCAACACATTTAGTAGGGCTGTTCGAGACTTGAAAAACCGAGACCGAGACTCTCGAAAAAATAATTAAAAGGCTTAAATTTTCTTTAAGTAGAGCTCATGGTATTAAGGGAGTTGGGATCGATCGCGTTCCTTTACCAATCAAAAACCGAGGATTTGGGAATTACCGATCCGAATTGGTTCTCCTGAATTTTCCAGACTCCCAACGTTTTGGTCCAGTCAGTTTTGTTGCTAACGGATAATGATCATGATCGGGTGGGTGGGTGGGATCCGATCACTTATGTGATTAATCCAGAAATTGATAATTCATTAAATATTCAAAAAGTGATCAATCGGGCTGATCAAATCACTAAAGCCAGGAATTCTCGATCGGAATAAGGTCCTCATGAATTGTCCCGTCCCAACATTTGTGGTTGATCGGTGATCAGGGTAAGGTCCTCCACCAACAATTCCATAAGAACTAGCCCTGATCATTAGCTAGCTACCCTGTCTGTTGATGACATCGTTTAATGGAGAATCGGCCAAAAATTTGCTTTGACACAAATAAAAATTGCAAATGTTATTAAAATGATTTGCATTAGAGATTAGGGGGGGGTGGGTGGAGCAAAACATTGGGGAACCAAAAGTTTACCGGCACAAAAATGGTATATTGACTAGTGACCGGCTTCGGAACCGGGATCTCTGCCGGTACAAGATCTCGGCGCTTTTGATCAAATCTTGATCAACGAAATACAAGATTTTTTTAAAATCGAACACTAAAATCCCGATTGGTCTGCAAGTAGTTAAAGTCATTCGGAATGTTCGAAATTTGTACACCAAAGATAGGGCCCCAAAAGTTCCTCAATTGTGTATTTTTGAAAGGACATTTATAAATGGCTGAGCTGATAACGAAAGGCGGGGGGGGGGAGGTTGGTTGTGGTGCTGAGAATGATTTGATTGTCAGGAGAAAATGTTTAATAAAAGTCAATTTTCAGAGATCAGATTATTTATTAAGCAATTTTGTCTTTTTTAATTAGGGCCTCAACGCGGTAATTTGTCTGACACATATTTGAAACCATTCAATTTACTTTGGTTGGCCTCGTCTGCTGACACTAATTCCGTGCTCAAAATGTCGGAAATTACTCATTTTCAAAATTCAGTTAAATTTTAAAAAATTTTCCAAAAAATTCCGTATATATTTTAAATGCTCCTGGAACCCCCCGACCCTTTCCGCTCGGCAAAATCGGCGAAATGTTCAATTGGCGAAAAACGTTTGAAGCATTGTAAGATATTTTTTTATTTTCATAAAATTAAAACGTTTTTATTATTTAAAATCTTTGTGGGGAGTTTGTCAGTTATTCAACAAAAGAAATGGCAATCAGCAGGGGGACATCGGCATCGGTTCACAGTCGGCGAATGCCGAGCCATTGACACAAATTGTTTTTTGGCAATGGAATCACGGAACACAGGAGATACAACAAGTCTAGCAAATCTCTAACTCTTAGAAATTTGGCATTTCAAATTTGTTCTGACATTTTTTTCCCTTTCCTAAAGACTGAAAATTTGGATTCTAAATATTATCGCTACATTATGGCTCACCTTAAAAAATATAGGTACCGCCGAGGAAAAAATTAAAATTTTAATGAATTCGTTATGAGAATGTGCCTAAAATATGTAAAAAATCAGGTTTTCTGAGGAATGTTTTTGTTTTTCGACTAAGAATCAATAAAAAAGAGCCATTTTAAATTAAAAGAATAAAATGGTTTTTTACTCGGGGAGTAGAACCTCCGATAACAAGTTAGCGTCAGAACTTAAACACTGTGAGCCATACGGGCACTGGGTGATGACTTTGATCAAAAGATTTTAAATTGAGGATTTCTAAAATTTGTAACTTCTCGACTTGTGAACCGAAACCGAGACTCTCGAGCACTCCCTACTGACCCTGTTCTCGCTCTGTTAATTTGTTAGATTTGTCGTTTAGAGAAAAATAATTTCGCTTTCACTTTTTCTATTTGAATTTTAATATTTTCATAAAAGCCACTAATGGTAAAATTCAGCTCGATCGGCTCAGTCAAAGTGGTCAAACATTCAAAAACGGCGCTAGGACAAAATCCCTATCGGTCAAAATCACTAACGGTCATAATCCCTAACGGTCAAAATCCCTAATAACCCAAAAGCGGTCAAAATCCCTAATAACCCAAAAACGGTCAAAATCCCTAACGGACAAAATCCCTAATAAGCCAAAAGCGGACAAAATCCCTAATTTTGCAATTCTCGAAAAATAGAGTGGTTTGCGTCAATTTTATAGATTTAAAACTAACTTTTAGATTCATCTTTTCAAACTATAAGCATATATGTAATGATTAGGCGCACACAGCGCTAACAATTAGTCTACCAAGCTTGTCTTTTCGCATCCAATTATTTTTTTATATTTAGTTGTTGATTTCTCCACCTCAACTTAAAATTTTCGGTTGATGGGACTTTCGTGCCGCGCCTACTCCGTGGGAGCAGTTATGATGTATCGGATGCTTCGTCAATCGGCGAGAGAGTGATTTGTGTAAACTGTTTACAGCAAGGAAAACCCAAGCCGCCGGTTTGTTAGTTTTTGTATTCATAACTTACTTACTATCTGCAGAGCTAAGATTTTCAGGCTCAAAACTACAAAATAGCTTTTGTTTTTTAAACCCAAATACTTCGTAAAAACGATAAAATTTCCGACTAAAAAAATGTTTATGCGTGCATAACTTATCAAAACAAAGCTGCAGAAAAAGGGAATCTAAAAATCTTAGCCCTGCTTGTGTGTTTCCGTAATGTTTGACTTAAAGAAGCTATCTTTTGAGATTTGTTTTTTATGTTTAGCGACCACAAAAAAGTTAGGGTACCGATACATCCGGAGATTGAAAAATCACTTCTATTTCCATTTTTAGGTTGTCGATAAACGGCAATTATTGATTCCGAAGAGGAAGATGGTCTCATGGGCAGAATAAGAGGAAGAGCACAACCATTGAGCTGAACCTCCCGAAAATTCGCAGTGCGGCACGCTAAGGGATGAATTGGAGACCAAATCAAGAGGTGGACGTCGATTGAAGGCGGCCAAGGTTTTGTCAACCGCACGTGTCGGTTTAAAGGTGGGACTCTTTTTATTTGCAAATTAGTAATTTTTGGACTATAACGAATTTCATTAACTTTTTTTTTGCCGACTAAACCGTTTTTATTTTCAGTTGGACATTCTCAGCCTCAACTTATAACTAGTTGAACGTGCGCCAATTGGATCTACGAAGAGAAGAATACTGGAAACGATTCTGAAATTTACAATGCTTGATACTTATCAATCATATTTTTTAACGCGGTGATCAATTGATTATTGTTGAACAAGAAGTGCAATTTTTGCTTCTTTTTTTTTGGTTAATAAATTGAAAATTGACTAAAGATTGGCGTGCATTTTACAGTTAAGGCTGAGTTACTAGCGTTTAGACCTATCAAATCTCATTCAAAGGTTAAAAAAACGGAAATTCCGCTATTAGGGATTTTCTTAGGGATTTTGACCGTTTTTAAGGCATTAGGGATTTTGACCGCTTTTGGCTTATTAGGGATTTTAACCGTTAGGGATTATGACCGTTAGGGATTTTGACCGTTTTTGGGTTATTAGGGATTTTGTCCGCTTTTGGCTTATTAGGGATTTTGACCGTTAGGGATTTTGTCCTGACACGTCAAAAACTTGTGTTTCCATACTTTTGCAACATACTGTAAGTCACTAATCAAGTATTCGCTTCAATAACTATTCACTTGGGGCGAAAAATCCTCTGAGCCCCAGAAATGAGTACAAAAAAAGTACATCGAGCTGAAAACAGTGCATTTATAAAGACAGAGCTTTCAAGAGATACAAACAGGGCTGCAGCAATCGAATTTTGATTGCGGGAAATTCGCGATCCGCAATCGCAATCCGCAACACCAAAAAAGCTCAATTCCCGCAATTTAAAACAAATTTTTCCGAAGGTCCTCTGAAATTTTTGCTGGGAACGGGAGCCCCGATGGTACCGACCAGGGATGGGCGGAATTCCGTTTTCCGTTTTCCGTTTTTCCGTTGTTTTTGGGCCTTTTTTTCCGTTTTCCGTTTTCCGTTTTCCGTTAAAATGCCCTTTTTAACGGAAAAAACGGAAAAAATATACACCCCTAAGAATGGGATTTTTGGAGGATTGGAATTCGGTTGGGTTGTGGTGTAATGGTGAGTGTTGGGGGCAGATAAGTGTGGGTGAGGTGGGAGTTCAGATCCCTTACTATGTTAGTGATTTATTCGGACTTTTGCTGAACATAAACGGTTGTTAAACAATTTTAAAAATTCTTATAACTTTTTTCCAATTTAAAAACAAATATTAGATGACAATTCACAAACTTTTCATTCATTTTTTGTTGGACGAAATCAAAAAACCTAGGGGAGGCCCTTTTGTTGTGCTACATTCGTAATTTTGGACCCATTTTCTTAACAAATCTGGTGAAATCTTCAAGAAAATTTTCCCGGCGGCGCCTATCGGCGCCGCCGGACCTTTACCATACCATTCCTAAAAAACTTCAAAAAAAAAGTGCCGATTTTTAAAATTTTTGTTGAAAATCTCTTAACAAATTAAGTCAAAATTCAAAATTTTCTCCGGCGGCGCCTATCGGCACCGCCGACCCCCTCCCCCCTAAAAGCTTAAAATAGAATTAGAAGGCCGCTGAAAAAAAGAAATCCTTCAAAATTTTTAAAAATAATTACTGTTAATATTTCAAAAAATATTTATTAAAATAAATTATTTTAAAAAAAAATAATTATTTTATTTTATTTAAAAATTTTTCCGTTTTCCGTTTTCCGTTTTTCCGTTGTTTTTGGCCCTTTTTTTCCGTTTTCCGTTTTCCGTTAAAAAAAATATTTCCGTTTTTCCGTTTTCCGTTTTTTAAAAATAAATTTCCGCCCATCCTGGTGCCAATCCAGTCTACTTAAACAACGCTGGCGCCTAACGAAATTAATTTTCTGCTGATTTTAATTATTAATTAAAAAAATTATATTTAAGGATGCCGTAACATTATACAAAGCGGGCGAAAAGCGCTTAGGTACTGATGAAGAAGTTTTTACCGAAATATTTGCTACTCAAAATGTCCAACAACTTCGCTCCGTTTTTGATGAGGCATTTTTGAATTAATTAAAATTGAATTAATATATTTTTATTTAATTAAAAAACTATTAAATAAATTAATAAGTTAAAAATTAGCGTATCAATTTTAGTATCAAAAATTGACTGGAAATTCAATTGAGAAAGCGTTGGATTCAGAGTTCAGTGGTGATGAATTTGATGCATTGATGGACATTGTGTGTTTTGTCCGGAAAGGGCCCTCCGGCGTATTGTCCAGACTGATGCAAAAAGCCATTAAGGTCAATAAAGCATTGATTTACATCAAAAAACCGTTAAAAATTAGAACTTGGAGAGCGCATTTTTGATAAAATGACCATTTTTTATTAAAAATTTTTTGAATGAAAAAATAAGTACGTTTTAAATGTTTATGTACGAGGGTCAGTTTTCAAGTACTATACTTACCATTCAAGTGCGTATGTACATTAACACATGGGAGACATTTCATTTGGTATTTATTGTGTTCTTCTACCAATGAAGAAAGATTAAAAAACCATCGGTCCAGCTTCATAAGCAAATATATTCAATAAAAATTATATTTTTTATCAATTTTTAATTTATTGCTTTTTCAATTTTTAGGGAACTCCCAACGATGAACTTCTTGTCCATTTAATTTATTCGTATAAGAGAATGAATTTGATGGAAATGCTACAAGACGAATTCAAGCATGGATTTAAGGTGGCTAAAAGTTTTTAAAATTTTTTAAAAATAAAATTAAAAATTTTAGGGTCCCCTGTCAGAAGCGGTCAAAGATAAAGCCAAAACGACAATTTTCAAAAATACCCTTATCAATTTAGTTACAGGATAATTAAATGATAAAAAAAAACAATAAAAACAATTCATTTAAGCATTTTATAAAATTTAAGTATGAATATTTTCTCGAATTTTTTAAAATTTAAATTTTGTTATTAAATAAACGGCAATTTTGGTCCTGAATTATACGGTAATAATTAGGGATGGGATCGATATGCACCAAAAAAGGCCAAAATATGCACCAAAATATGCCGAAATATGCACTGAAAAATGGCATTTTTAGCCCATTAATTTGCTTAATAGTTAATTTTTTCTTCTTTTAACGTTTAATTAAGTAGATTTAAAGCCTTTTCGCATATTATTTTAACATTTTTCGAAAGTTGAAAAATTCAACAAAAAAATCCGGTAGTTTTACCGGCAGGCCAACTCATCGCCATTTTGGCCATCTCAGCTCCAGCCAGCCATTACAGCGCCGCCATTTTTACTTAGTTTTTAACGCGAAAGTTCAATTTTTTAGATTTCTAGAAAAATTCATAGACAATGTGTTTAATCTAGCGCATATTGTCATTATGTATTTTGATTTTGTTTGAGCGAATTTTTGCCGATTTAATTTACTCATATCTTTGCTCACAGTGGGTCCCATCGCATTTTTTTGCAGATTCGTACTCAGCTCGACGAGAGGAATCGATTGGTTGTATTTTTATGCGCATTCGAACAACTCCCGAGATACGGGTATTTAAAAAAGATATAGTCTTGAAATTATTATAGACGTATATAATCGTGCTTTTCTGAATCGGCTTTATGCTTTAATATTAGCTTCCTATCTTTGGTTTGCACAAAGTTACAGCAATTCCAGTGTAAGGTGAATAGCATTTTTTGAAATTCTAAAAATAAACCATTGGCGCTTATCGCACCGCCGGTCATTCCCATTCCTAAAAAATTCAAAAAAAGTACCGCATTTTTTAAACAACCCCGAATTGCTGAGAAAAAATTGTTGATGTAGAGAAATATGGTTAAAAAACGCACATTTCATGCGAAAAAAAAAAAAGATTTACTATATTTTGAGACATTTTTAAAGTATCCTTTTTTTGCTAGCAAAATGCCAGCAAAATCTTTTTTTTGACCTTCACTGTCCTTATTTTGAAAAATGTTTGCGGCGCTGCTTTTGTACCAGCGAATGGGCCATCTGATTGGGGTGCTGCTTGTGTACCCGTGAAAATATCTTTATAGCGTTCAAATATATTTTAAGTAAAGCAACAAATTCAAAGCCATAGCGGCATTCTTTCCTTGGCCCCTAGCAAGGACCCTCCTGAATGCCAATGCTTCATCAGTGATAGCCATTCCTGTCTCTTGCAAATGTCGAGCTGCTGCCTAAAACATTTTGTATGTAATGCCAAGGTAACATTATGATTTTAAAATAATGTATTATGGACAAAAACGGATTAACAACCGGGATTACTTATAAAGCCTCCCAGTCCTTCCCCCCGCCAAACATACCGCCCTGGCGCGAGAGTCAATTACTTCATAGTCTCCTTCTGCTCCTTCAGAAAGAATTGAATTGTGGCAGAAGTGTAGTTCTGCCAATTCGCCCCCAAATAATACGGCAATGCTCGCAACCAATTGCCTGTACGTGACGAGTTGGTGAGGCCAATACGTCGTTACGCCTCGATGTACTGGATCGTTAAGAATTCGGCTCTAAAGGTTGTGATTTTTAAAATATTTAAAACAAAAATTAGGTACAAATTATTAATTTTCTATAACAAAAATTACCAATCGGACTTTATTAGGAAAGTCGGGGTGCATCCATGCAAGGTACGCGTGCCCGGCTTCGTGCACTGCTGCGCGGGCTTCGTTATGTCCGCCTTTTAACGAAAATGGACACAAATTTAACGGAAATGTACCCAAATTTAACGAAAATGTACCCAAATTTAACGGAAACGTACCCAAATTTAACGAAAATGTACCCAAAATTAACGAAAATGTACCCAAATTTAACGAAAATAGACACAAATTTAACGGAAATGGACCCAAATTTAGGAAATTTTCGATCCAATTGTGCGTCGTCGTCTGATCGCGCTTTGTTCCGTTTTTGATTGATAGCTGAAATTGG
This sequence comes from Globodera pallida, assembly GCA_020449905.1. Taxonomy (NCBI): domain Eukaryota; kingdom Metazoa; phylum Nematoda; class Chromadorea; order Rhabditida; family Heteroderidae; genus Globodera; species Globodera pallida. The sequence goes on along the minus strand of JAIXHY010000009.1, from coordinate 3,046,330 downwards.
GTAAAAATTAACAAGGATTTGGGTTAGGGGAAAGCCGTTCGTTTTATTTATTAATTAGATCAGTTATTTCCGATCCAAATTTTGCGATGTCGTCTGATCGCTTTGTTCATTTGATTAATAACTGAATTTGGTTAAAGAAAAAATGGTATAAATAGTGAACGAAAAGTCATTGTTAACAACAAGCACAATGCTCTTCATAATCTCCCTCCCCCCGACCCAAAAGCTTAAAATAGACGACCTCAAAAGCATAAAAGTGTTTTTTAACTTTGCAAAATTGTTTTTTTTCTTCAAAATCCGTGACCTGAAATTACATGGTTATTTTAACCAGTCCGATTGCATTTGTTTCTATCAAGTTCAACTCCGATTTAACTTGTTCCCAAGCCCATAATTACTGCCTTTCTCAATCAAATTTGCTCTATGGTAAAAAGTGGTGATAAATATTAAGTAAAGCCACGTTTTTGAGTTTTGCCGATAACAACCCTGGCGCAAATACTTATTTTTATCACATTTTATACTTAGTTATGTACTTTTTTTTGCGTTGATGTACTTTTCTGAAATTTTATCTTGGCAGCCCTGCAAAAGCATAATGCTCTTATTATTTTTACTTTAATATTCCATTTGGGAACGTCTTCCAAACTGTTCGAAGACCGGACTGAAGTATTGACCACCGCTTGTGTTCGCGCCACGAGCATTCAAAAAGCGGATATTTGCGGATTGCGGCCAGCATACACACTTGAACTGTGTTGCCAACTCTGTGGCAAAGACGATGCCTGGAAGCAGCATCGGTACACAAAAGGCCGATGCTTGTACGACCCGCTGATAAACAATGAAAATGGTGAAACGACCACTGAGCCGAGTGAAGTTGACGAGACGAACCCGTCACTTCTACCGTCAGTTGATATTAAAAATTATCAGCAGTGCTGCTTCTTCTGTGGTCCGTATCCGAACACGTACTTTGCTCATTGCGACAAATCCGAGAATCCCGACTGCAAAAAAGGATAGCCATTTACGCCAGGTATTTTTATTTTTTACTGTTATAACCAAACAAATTTATTTCGTGTAAGGTTTTTCCGTAAATTTTTGGGCATTCTATATTTTATTTCATTCCGTTTTGAGACATTTAAACCTAACTTTTTAAATTCAGAAGATTGTTCGGATGGTAAGGCTTGCGCCGAACGCGCACAATTTGTTACTGAAAAAAATGGAGTGGAGTTTGCTGCACCGGCTAAGTGTATCGTGTGCAAGGCTGCTGTGGCATTTTATCAACACTTAAAAAATGAATCGGTTGAAGTGATAAAAACAGAACTAAAAGTAGAAAAATTCATTAATAATCACTGTAAATTCAATTTTTAAGGGTTACTGTAGCTCAGTTTCTATCTTGCGGAAATTTGTCGGGAAACAGTGCGTGTTCTATTGTGCGAATCTTCAGTTTTCAGTTTGGTTGGTTGCCGCTTCAAAGGTGTTTGGGTGAGTTGCAGGGATGTACCTGGGCATTTTAGTTCCGGACTCTTGGCGAAAAAAATCCGCAACTTTTACAAAAAAAAAATGGGCGGATTTTGAATTTTTAATGGAATTTCTGGTGTTGTTCCTGTAGAATATCCGTAATCCTGGCCCGGGGCAGCGGGCCCTAATGCGGATTCTAATTTTGGAAGCCACCGGTCCTGCTTGAAGTTGGGAACCCCCCGGGCGCCATCTCTGGTCATGAATCCACTAATGTGTGCTTTGTTTTCAGACCCCACCGAATCGGTTTTGCTCTGTTATCAGCGTGGAGGCAAACGGCATTTTGGTGAAAATTATGTGCAAGAATTGGAGACAAAAGCCCATCAATTGGCACTCAAAGGTAGTTCTGCCAATTCGCCACCAAATGATACGGCAATGCTTGCAACCAATTGCCTGTACGCGACGAGTTGGTGAGGCCAATACGTCGTTACGCCTGGATGTACTGGATCGTTCCGAATTTGGTTCTAAAGGTTGTGATTTTTAAAATATTTAAAACTTTTAAAAAATTAGGTACAAATTATTAATTTTCTTATAACAAAATTACCAATCAGACTTTAGGAAAGTCGGGGTGCATCCATGCAAGGTACGCGTGCCCGGCTTCGTGCACTGCTGCGCAGGCTTCGTTATGTCCGCCTGTTTGTCGTGCTACGGCTAACATAGCGTCAAAATGAACTTCCATTCAGCATAATCTGCCACCGTTGAAGACGTCCCAAAAAACGGAGTATGGATAAAAATCGCAAAGAATGGAAAAATATAAAATGGGCTCTAGAAGCTCTTCAATATCATTACAATTTTGTTTGTTGAATTTGCCCCATCTAATTGCGGCGCTGCGGATTGTCGATCGGCATCCTGGCACCGTGATCCCTTTGAAAATAAACAATCTTGCAAGCCACGCCATTATAATATGATGTGCTTCATACAAATTTATTTTATATCAATTTAACATTGCTACCTTCTCCACTTCTGTATACTTCATTAAAGCCATAGCGGCATTCCTTCCTTGGCCCCTAGCAAGGACCCTCCTGCATGCCAATGCACCATCCGTGATAGCCATTCCTGTCTCTTGCAAATGTCGAGCTGCTGCCTAAAACATTTTGTATGTAATAGCAAGCAGGGATGCCGTGTCAAAAAAACGGAACACGGAATACGGAACTACGGAACACCTAAAAAATTGCGGAACACGGATTCGGAATTACGGAATGCCCAAAAAAATGCGGAACACGGAATACGGAATTACGGAAAGCTTAAAAAAATACGGAACACGGAATACGGAATTACGGAACACCTAAAAAATTACGGAACACGGAATACGGAATTACGGAATGCCCAAAAAATGCGGAACACGGAATACGGAATAACGGAATGCTTAAAAAAATCGGAGCACGGAATTACGGAACACCTAAAAAATTACGGAATACGAAATTACGGAATGCCCAAAAAAATGCGGAACACGGAATACGGAATTACGGAATGCTTAAAAAAATACGGAATTACGGATTGCCCAAAAAAAGGCGGAACACGGAATTTCGGAATGCTTAAATAAATACAGATTGCGGAATACGGAATACGGAGAGACTAAAAATACGGTAGTTCACGGAATACGGAACGGTCACGGTCAAAATTTTGTTTATAAAAAATTCCGGGTTACTTATAAAGCCTTCCAGTCCTTCCCCCCCCCGCCAAACATACCGCCCTGGCGCGAGAGTCAATTACTTCATAGTCTCCTTCTGGTGCTTCAGAAAGAATTGAATTGTGGCAGAAGTGTAGTTCAGCCAATTCTCCCCCAAATGATACGGCAATGCTCGCAACCAATTGCCTGTACGTGACGAGTTGGTGAGGCCAATACGTCGTTACGCCTGGATGTAGTGGGTCGTTCAGAATTCGGCTCTAAAGGTTGTGATTTTTAAAATATTTAAAACAAAAATTAGGTACAAATTATTAATTTTCTATAACAAAAATTACCAATCGGACTTTATTAGGAAAGTCGGGGTGCATCCATGCAAGGTACGCGTGCCCGGCTTCGTGCACTGCTGCGCGGGCTTCGTTATGTCCGCCTTTTAACGAAAATGGACACAAATTTAACGGAAATGTACCCAAATTTAACGAAAATGTACCCAAATTTAACGGAAACGTACCCAAATTTAACGAAAATGTACCCAAAATTAACGAAAATGTACCCAAATTTAACGAAAATAGACACAAATTTAACGGAAATGGACCCAAATTTAGGAAATTTTCGATCCAATTGTGCGTCGTCGTCTGATCGCGCTTTGTTCCGTTTTTGATTGATAGCTGAAATTGGGTAAAAATTAACAAGGATTTGGGTTAGGGGAAAGCCGTTCGTTTTATTTATTAATTAGATCAGTTATTTCCGATCCAAATTTTGCGATGTCGTCTGATCGCTTTGTTCATTTGATTAATAACTGAATTTGGTTAAAGAAAAAATGGTATAAATAGTGAACGAAAAGTCATTGTTAACAACAAGCACAATGCTCTTCATAATCTCCCTCCCCCCGACCCAAAAGCTTAAAATAGACGACCTCAAAAGCATAAAAGTGTTTTTTAACTTTGCAAAATTGTTTTTTTTCTTCAAAATCCGTGACCTGAAATTACATGGTTATTTTAACCAGTCCGATTGCATTTGTTTCTATCAAGTTCAACTCCGATTTAACTTGTTCCCAAGCCCATAATTACTGCCTTTCTCAATCAAATTTGCTCTATGGTAAAAAGTGGTGATAAATATTAAGTAAAGCCACGTTTTTGAGTTTTGCCGATAACAACCCTGGCGCAAATACTTAATGTAATTTTTTTTGCGTTGATGTACTTTTCTGAAATTTTATCTTGGCAGCCCTGCAAAAGCATAATGCTCTTATTATTTTTACTTTAATATTCCATTTGGGAACGTCTTCCAAACTGTTCGAAGACCGGACTGAAGTATTGACCACCGCTTGTGTTCGCGCCACGAGCATTCAAAAAGCGGATATTTGCGGATTGCGGCCAGCATACACACTTGAACTGTGTTGCCAACTCTGTGGCAAAGACGATGCCTGGAAGCAGCATCGGTACACAAAAGGCCGATGCTTGTACGACCCGCTGATAAACAATGAAAATGGTGAAACGACCACTGAGCCGAGTGAAGTTGACGAGACGAACCCGTCACTTCTACCGTCAGTTGATATTAAAAATTATCAGCAGTCTGCTTCTTCTGTGGTCCGTATCCGAACACGTACTTTGCTCATTGCGACAAATCCGAGAATCCCGACTGCAAAAAAGGATAGCCATTTACGCCAGGTATTTTTATTTTTTACTGTTATAACCAAACAAATTTTATTTCGTGTAAGGTTTTTCCGTAAATTTTTGGGCATTCTATATTTTATTTCATTCCGTTTTGAGACATTTAAACCTAACTTTTTAAATTCAGAAGATTGTTCGGATGGTGAGGCTTGCGCCGAACGCGCACAATTTGTTACTGGAAAAAATGGAGTGGAGTTTGCTGCACCGGCTAAGTGTATCGTGTGCAAGACTGCTGTGGCAGTTCCGGACTCTTGGCGAAAAAAATCCGCAATTTTTACAACAAAAAAAAATGGGCGGATTTTGAATTTTTAATGGGATTTCTGGTGTTGTCCCTGTAGAATATCCGTAATCCTGGCCCGGGGCAGCGGGCCCTAATGCGGATTCTAATTTTGGAAGCCACCGGTCCTGCTTGAAGTTGGGAACCCCCCGGGCGCCATCTCTGGTCATGAATCCACTAATGTGTGCTTTGTTTTCAGACCCCGCCGAATCGGTTTTGCTCTGTTATCAGCGTGGAGGCAAACGGCATTTTGGTGAAAATTATGTGCAAGAGTTGGAGACAAAAGCCCATCAATTGGCACTCAAAGGTAGTTCTGACAATTCGCCACCAAATGATACGGCAATGCTTGCAACCAATTGCCTGTACGCGACGAGTTGGTGAGGCCAATACGTCGTTACGCCTGGATGTACTGGATCGTTAAGAATTCGGCTCTAAAGGTTGTGATTTTTAAAATATTTAAAACAAAAGAAGACGTCCCAAAAAACGGAGTATGGATAAAAATCGCAAAGAATGGAAAAATATAAAATGGGCTCTAGAAGCTCTTCAATATCATTACAATTTTGTTTGTTGAATTTGCCCCATCTAATTGCGGCGCTGCGGATTGTCGATCGGCATCCTGGCACCGTGATCCCTTTGAAAATAAACAATCTTGCAAACCACGCCATTATAATATGATGTGCTTCATACAAATTTATTTTATATCAATTTAACATTGCTTACCTTCTCGACTTCTGTATACTTCATTAAAGCCATAGCGGCATTCCTTCCTTGGCCCCTAGCAAGGACCCTCCTGAATGCCAATGCACCATCCGTGATAGCCATTCCTGTCTCTTGCAAATGTCGAGCTGCTGCCTAAAACACTTTGTATGTAATAGCAAGCAGGGATGCCGTGTTTACGCCTGGATGTAGTGGGTCGTTCAGAATTCGGCTCTAAAGGTTGTTATTTTTAAAATATTTCAAATTATTAATTTTCTTTATAACAAAACTTACCAATCGGAGTTTATTAGGAAAGTCAGGGTGCACCCATGCAAGATACACGTGCCCTGCTTCGTGCACTGCTGCGCGGGCTTGGTAGTGTCCGCCTGTTGTCGTGCTTCGGCTATCATTGCGTCGAAATGGACCTTCCATTCAGCATAATCTGCCATTGTTGAAGACGTCCCAAAAAAAAAAAATTAAAGCAAGAATTATGCTGAACATTATGATGCAGAGCTGCCAAAAAAAAAACAACATAAACGCAAAAAAAATTGGGGTACAAAACATTTTATCGCCACTTTTATAACCTTTGGACAAATTTCAAAAAAAGTTATGGCCAAAAAGCGTTTTATGGCCATAACTTCTTGACATTTGGCCAATCGCTTAGCTTTTGCCTTCGTAACCTTCTACTAGTTGTAAGCTTTCGAATGATATCGAAAAGTTCGATTTGGTTTGATAAAAAAGGAGTTATAACGGAAAATCTCAAAAAAGGAAACGAATCGGGTGGGGGGGGAGAACGAATCGTCTTTTTACCGTTCATATGCCAGCCCCGTAGCCAGAATTTTTTTTGGGGTGGGGGATGCAAACCGGCAACGGCGAAGAATTCTTAAACAATAAAATTTTGTAACTATTTATTTTTTCGCATTTTTGTTTACCTTTTTAATTCAAGTGGGCCAAGAGATCCATAGTGAAGCATATTAACCGCAATTCATACAAATTTATTTTCCTTCTCCACTTCTGTATACTTCATTAAAGCCATAGCGGCATTCCTTTCTTGGCCCCTAGCAAGGACCCTCCTGAATGCCAATGCACCATCCGTGATAGCCATTCCTGTCTCTTGCAAATGTCGAGCTGCTGCCTAAAACATTTTGTATAGCAAGCAGGGATGCCGTGTCAAAAAAACGGAACACGGAATACGGAACTACGGAACACCTAAAAAATTGCGGAACACGGATACGGAATTACGGAATGCCCAAAAAAATGCGGAACACGGAATACGGAACTACGGAAAGCTTAAAAAAATACGGAATACGGAATTACGGAATGCCCAAAAAAATGCGGAACACGGAATACGGCGGAACACCTAAAAAATTACGGAACACGGAATACGAAATTACGGAATGCCCAAAAAAATGCGGAACACGGAATACGGAATACGGAATGCTTAAAAAAATACGGAATTACGGATTGCCCAAAAAAAGGCGGAACACGGAATTTCGGAATGCTTAAATAAATACAGATTGCGGAATACGGAATACGGAGAGACTAAAAATACGGTAGTTCACGGAATACGGAACGGTCACGGTCAAAATTTTGTTTATAAAAAATTCCGGGTTACTTATAAAGCCTTCCAGTCCTTCCCCCCCCCGCCAAACATACCGCCCTGGCGCGAGAGTCAATTACTTCATAGTCTCCTTCTGGTGCTTCAGAAAGAATTGAATTGTGGCAGAAGTGTAGTTCAGCCAATTCTCCCCCAAATGATACGGCAATGCTCGCAACCAATTGCCTGTACGTGACGAGTTGGTGAGGCCAATACGTCGTTACGCCTTGATGTAGTGGGTCGTTCAGAATTCGGCTCTAAAGGTTGTGATTTTTAAAATATTTAAAACAAAAATTAGGTACAAATTATTAATTTTCTATAACAAAAATTACCAATCGGACTTTATTAGGAAAGTCGGGGTGCATCCATGCAAGGTACGCGTGCCCGGCTTCGTGCACTGCTGCGCGGGCTTGGTAGTGTCCGCCTGTTTGTCGTGCTTCGGCTATCATTGCGTCGAAATGGAGCTTCCATTCAGCATAATCTGCCATTGTTGAAGACGTCCCACAAAAATAAATTAAAGCAAGAATTATGCTGAACATTATGATGCAGAGCTGCCAAAAAAAAAACAACATAAACGCAAAAAAAATTGGGGTACAAAACATTTTATCACCACTTTTATAACCTTTGGACAAATTTCAAAAAAAGTCTACTAGTTGTAAGCTTTCGAATGATATCGAAAAGTTCGATTTGGTTTGATAAAAAAGAAGTTATAACGGAAAATAACAAAAAAGGAAACGAATCGGGTGGGGGGGGGGGGGAGAACGAATCGTCTTTTAACCGTTCATATGCCAGCCCCGTAGCCAGAATTTTTTTGGGGGGGGGGATGCAAACCGGCAACGGCGAAGAATTCTTAATAAAATTTTGTAACTATTTATTTTTTCGCATTTTTGTTTACCTTTTTAATTCAAGTGGGCCAAGAGATCCATAGTGAAGCATATTAACCGCAATTCATACAAATTTATTTTGAATGATATCGAAAAGTTCGATTTGGTTTGATAAAAAAGAAATTATAACGGAAAATCTCAAAAAAGGAAACGAATCGGGTGGGGGGGGGGGGGGAGAACGAATCGTCTTTTTACCGTTCGTATGCCAGCCCCGTAGCCAGAATTTTTTTTTGGGGGGGGGGGATGCAAACCGGCAATCCGTGATCTGAAATTAATGGTTACTTTAACCAGTCCGATTGCATTTGTTTCTATCAAGTTCAACTCCGACTTAACTTGTTCCCAAGCCCATAATTACTGCCTTTCTCAATCAAATTTGCTTTATGGTAAAAAGTGGTGATAAATATGAAGTAAAGCCACGTTTTTGAGTTTTGCCGATAACAACCCTGGCGCAAATACTTAATGTACTTTTTTTTGCGTTGATGTACTTTTCTGAAATTTTATCTTGGCAGCCCTGCAAAAACAAAATGCTCTTATTATTTTTACTTTAATATTCCATTTGGGAACGTCTTCCAAACTGTTCGAAGACCGGACTGAAGTATTGACCACCGCTTGTGTTCGCGCCACGAGCATTCAAAAAGCGGATATTTGCGGATTGCGGCCAGCATACACACTTGAACTGTGTTGCCAACTCTGTGGCAAAGACGATGCCTGGAAGCAGCATCGGTACACAAAAGTGCGATGCTTGTACGACCCGCTGATAAACAATGAAAATGGTGAAACGACCGCTGAGCCGAGTGAAGTTGACGAGACGAACCCGTCACTTCTACCGTCAGTTGATATTAAAAATTAGTGGAGTTTGCTGCACCGGCTAAGTGTATCGTGTGCAAGGCTGCTGTGGCATTTTATCAATAATTGTTGAGTCGCTGTGCCATTTTGGTTTGGTGCACAACGAAGTGCAGTTTCTGCTGGTGGTGGAGAAGGACGCATCTTTCAGCGGACATCGACGAACAATTCCTGCCAAATTCCCATTTGGCATTCTGCTCACGGTGTGTTTTAGGAGTTGTTCTGCTGGTCCTAGGGTTTTCAAAAAAAATGTTAGGTTCCGGGATTCCTCTGGTCTCTGATACTTTAATCAATTTCTGTGGCGATGGTCGACGCGGACCCGTACGGTAGCCCCATTTTGATGGCATCGTAACCAACACATCATGCATTCATTCAGCGTTGTGTTCCATCTCGGCAAATTATCTGAGCACTGTTTAAATGACGACTTTGGAGGTGATCAGAATGACGACTTCGGGGATGATCAGATTGACGACTTTGGGAGTGATTACAACTTCGGGGCCCCAGCCATTGATACCAACATTTGGCCGAGCTTGGAGAATTTTAAAAAAATTAGCAATTAGCTCTGGGGCCCTTTGCTCGTCTTGGGGTTAACGGCCTTAACTCGGGTTAACGCCTTAACCCGGGTTAACTAGTTAAAAATTGCTTTGCTCGTCTTTGGGTTCTTAACCCGGGTTAACGCTTAACCCGGGTTTATTTAACCCGGGTTTATTGCCTCTTTAACCCTGGGTTAACGCTTAACCCGGGTTTATTTAACCCGCTTTTATTGCCTCTTTAACCCGGGTTTATTTTTTCTTAAGGATTCTTAACCCTGCTTTGAGGCAGGGTTAACGCAGAGTTAACGTGTCAGAGGCGCACACTCTACACTATTTCTTCGTTTCCTCGCACGTTATTTTTCTTTGGGACACTTAGGCACGTACGAATCCTGCTGGACGCGTGCGTGTCGGCACGAATGCTAGACGCGTGCGTGTCCACTGGGGCCTCTTTCTCGTCTTGGGGTTAAGTTAACCCGGGTTAACACCTTAACCCAGGTTAAAGACGAGCAAAGCGGTTAAGCTCGGGCGTTAACACGGGTTAAATAAACCCGGGTTAAGGCGTTAACCCGGGTTAAGGCGTTAACCCGGGTTAACTTAACCCCAAGACGAGCAAAGGGCCCCTGAAGAATTTAAACCTTTTTGACTATAATTCTTTAGGAACCCTTCTAAAGAAAATACTCAAAACACGATTCCATTAATGTTCTCTAAATTTTGACAAATGGTACACTATTTTTTCAACTTTGTCTGTCAACAGTGGGTAATTTCAACAGCACAAAAGATATATAGATATATACATAATGCAATTGCCATTTGTTTGCCTGGTAATCAATCGTACAGTTATAGCAAATTTCAAATATTTTTTTAGCACCTTTTAAAAATTCCTTCAGTCCAAAAATCCGATCTTTAGGGGTGCATTTTCCCCGAAATTTCGGATAATTACCCGAACCCGAAACACGAAACTCCAAAATACCCGAAAAAAATTTCGAGTGTCACCCGAAACCGAAATTTCGCCCAGCCCTGATTCCGATGGCTATCGGACATTTCACATCACACAGGACATTTCACATCACACAGGACATTTCACACATTTCACATCACACAGGACATTTCACACATTTCCGTTGCCCATATTTCACATCACACAGGACATTTCACACATTTCACATCACACAGGACATTTCACATCACACAGGACATTTCACACATTGAACATCACACAGGACATTCACATTTGAATTCCTACTAAAATTTAAATATCTTCAGAAATTAAATTTTAGTAACATTCAAATTTCACTGAGTTTAAACGTTTCTGATTGGTTTAAAAATAAAAAGATATTTAATCTTTTAACATGGTAACCTCAAAAGGAGGGAGTGAGGGGGGAGGGGGGTTTTGGACCGACAGAAGCGTTCTCATTTTCTTTTTTGGGCGGACGAATATTTCCTATAAAAGCAGCCACTGGCTTTGTAAAAACAAACAATAAATCGCATATTTAATAGAAAATTTATTAAAGATAAATTTGGTGCAAAATTAGGGCACAATGACGGAGAAACTTCAATTGGATGAGTGTTATCAATCATTCTTAGGTCAACAAATTTTCGGAAAATAAAGTCTCGGCATCTCTACTGGTAATGACATTGAACGGACATTTTCGCCGCAAAATCGCCGACCCAGCGTCTTCCACATCCAACTGCCACGCAGCAGACGTAACAAATCCGTCTAAGCCTATTGACCTCCATTGAGTGTGTGGCCTTTTTGTTCCGAATCGCCGTTCCGTCTGCCACATCCATCATCTCCGCGCGAAAGAACAAAATTGGCATATAACATACGATTGGTCGATGATCGCCCTTGTCCGACGAGTATAAAACGACAAGACTCCTTTAGAATTTATCACAATTCTTAAAAAAGCTTTAAAATATCCACTATTTTTTAAAATTTTGGTTGCAAATAATGGCGGCTTCAACAACACCAGCGACAACGACGTCCTGCCACGCTCGCTTTCCGACTGGTTCCCTTCCGACGATGCACAACAACAGCAACGGCAGAAACCAGCATCAACGGCAATTCAGCAACAACAAAAGCCCTGGAGCCGGTTCCCAGACTGGAACCCGGCGCCTGAATGGGCGGAAAGGATGCGTGGCGGCAAACAGCAACTCCGGCTGTATTCACCGATGGACCAATGGAAGCAGATGAAGGCGAGCGTGAAGAGCAGATGTTCCGATGGAGGACAATGTGGACGACGATCCATATTTTGTTCAATTTTGATGTTTTTTTTGATTTTTGTTTTTTAACTTTTCCATTTGTGTTCTTCAAATACATTTTGTAAAATAGAAACAAGGTCCGTTGAACTGCTCGAACCGGGGAGTGGGGGGAGGGGGGGGGGGGAGCGGAGGTCAATTTGATAAGCAATTTATAGGCTTCGGCACTTTTTTTTGCTTTCGTGCCGAATTGTACCCGCATTATAAATTTGCGGGATCCCGCGCGGGATTGCGGAATTTTTTTACAAAACACCTTTCAAACTGGACCAAAGGTTCAAGCCCCACCCCCCCCCCCCCCCCCCCCTATGTTTTGTGATTTCGTCCAACCAAAAAATGAAAATTCCAAAAAGTTGTAAAAAGCCGCCCAAAAATATTTTTCTCGCGTCTTCGGTTTCAAACCGAACCGAAAATTTCGGTTATCCGTACCTAATGTTCAAAAACTCCATTTCCCAGACAATTTTTAGGGGTGCGTTTTTCCCTTTTTATAGCATTTTTGTTAAGCAATTTTTCCAAAAATTGTTCGATTTTTAATGGTGCATTTTCCCTTTTTGTTAAGGAATTTTTCAAAAATGCAAATTTTTTTGCAATTCTGCTTCCCTTAGCAGGGGAGGGAGCAGGGTGGGGGGGGGGGGGGGTTCGGCGGTGCGGGGCGGGTAGTCGCCGCCGAGAAAATTTTTGATCGGAACACGGAATTTCGGAATGCTTAAAAAATACGGATTGCGGAATACGGAGAGACTAAAAAAACGGAAGTTCACGGAATACGGAACGGTCATGGTCAAAATTTTGTGTAATCTTTATAAAAAATTCGGGATTACTTATAAAGCCTTCCAGTCCTTCCCCCCCCCCCCGCCAAACATACCGCCCTGGCGCGAGAGTCAATTACTTCATAGTCTCCTTCTGGTCCTTCAGAAAGAATTGAATTGTGGCAGAAGTGTAGTTCAGCCAATTCTCCCCCAAATGAAACGGCAATGCTCGCAACCAATTGCCTGTACGTGACGAGTTGGTGAGGCCAATACGTCGTTACGCCTGGGATGTAGTGGGTCGTTCAGAATTCGGCTCTAAAGGTTGTGATTTTTAAAATATTTAAAACAAAAATTTGGTACAAATTATTAATTTTCTATAACAAAAATTACCAGTCGGACTTTATTAGGAAAGTCGGGGTGCATCCATGCAAGGTACGCGTGCCCGGCTTCGTGCACTGCTGCGCGGGCTTGGTAGTGTCCGCCTGTTTGTCGTGCTTCGGCTATCATTGCGTCGAAATGGAGCTTCCATTCAGCATAATCTGCCATTGTTGAAGACGTCCCACAAAAAAAAATTAAAGCAAGAATTATGCTGAACATTATGATGCAGAGCTGCCAAAAAAAAAACAACATAAACGCAAAAAAAATTGGTGTACAAAACATTTTATCACCACTTTTATAACCTTTGGACAAATTTCAAAAAAAGTTATGGCCAAAAAGCGTTTTATGGCCATAACTTTCTTGACATTTGGCCAATCGCTTAACTTTTGCCTTCGTAACCTTCTACTAGTTGTAAGCTTTCGAATGATATCGAAAAGTTCGATTTGGTTTGATAAAAAGGAGTTATAACGGAAAATCTCAAAAAAGGAAACGAATCGGGTGGGGGGGGGGGGGGGGGGGGGGGGGAGAACGAATCGTCTTTTTACCGTTCATATGCCAGCCCCGTAGCCAGAATTTTTTTTGGGGTGGGGGATGCAAACCCGCAACGGCGAAGAATTCTTAAACAATAAAATTTTGTAACTATTTATTTTTTCGCATTTTTGTTTACCTTTTTAATTCAAGTGGGCCAAGAGATCCATAGTGAAGCATATTAACCGCAATTCATACAAATTTATTTTCCTTCTCCACTTCTGTATACTTCAATAAAGTCATAGCGGCATTCCTTTCTTGGCCCCTAGCAAGGACCCTCCTGAATGCCAATGCACCATCCGTGATAGCCATTCCTGTCTCTTGCAAATGTCGAGCTGCTGCCTAAAACATTTTGTATGTAATAGCAAGCAGGGATGCCGTGTCAAAAAAACGGAACACGGAATACGGAACTACGGAACACCTAAAAAATTGCGGAACACGGATACGGAATTACGGAATGCCCAAAAAAATGCGGAACACGGAATACGGAACTACAGAAAGCTTAAAAAAATACGGAACACGGAATACGGAATTACGGAATGCCCAAAAAAATGCGGAACACGGAATACGGAATTACGGAATGCCCAAAAAAATGCGGAACACGGAATACGGAATTACGGAAAGCTTAAAAAAATACGGAACACGGAATACGGAATTATGGAACACCTAAAAAATTACGGAACACGGAATACGGAATTACGGAATGCCCAAAAAAATGCGGAACACGGAATACGGAATTACGGAAAGCTTAAAAAAATACGGAACACGGAATACGGTATTATGGAACACCTAAAAAATTACGGAACACGGAATACGGAATTACGGAATAACCAACACATCATGCATTCATTCAGCGTTGTGTTCCATCTCGGCAAATTATCTGAGCACTGTTTAAATGATGACTTTGGAGGTGATCAGAATGACGACTTCGGGGATGATCAGAATGACGACTTTGGGAGTGATTACAACTTCGGGGCCCCAGCCATTGATACCAACATTTGGCCGAGCTTGGAGAATTTTAAAAAAATTAGCAATTAGCTCTGGGGCCCTTTGCTCGTCTTGGGGTTAACGGCCTTAACTCGGGTTAACGCCTTAACCCGGGTTAACTAGTTAAAAATTGCTTTGCTCGTCTTTGGGTTCTTAACCCGGGTTAACGCTTAACCCGGGTTATTTAACCCGGGTTTATTGCCTCTTTAACCCTGGGTTAACGCTTAACCCGGGTTTATTTAACCCCCTTTTATTGCCTCTTTAACCCGGGTTTATTTTTTCTTAAGGATTCTTAACCCTGCTTTGAGGCAGGGTTAACGCAGAGTTAACGTGTCAGAGGCGCACACTCTACACTATTTCTTCGTTTCCTCGCACGTTATTTTTCTTTGGGACACTTAGGCACGTACGAATCCTGCTGGACGCGTGCGTGTCGGCACGAATGCTAGACGCGTGCGTGTCCACTGGGGCCTCTTTCTCGTCTTGGGGTTAAGTTAACCCGGGTTAACACCTTAACCCAGGTTAAAGACGAGCAAAGCGGTTAAGCTCGGGCGTTAACACGGGTTAAATAAACCCGGGTTAAGGCGTTAACCCGGGTTAACTTAACCCCAAGACGAGCAAAGGGCCCCTGAAGAATTTAAACCTTTTTGACTATAATTCTTTAGGAACCCTTCTAAAGAAAATACTCAAAACACGATTCCATTAATGTTTTCGACAAATGGTACACTATTTTTTCAACTTTGTCTGTCAACAGTGGGTAATTTCAACAGCACAAAAGATATATAGATATATACATAATGCAATTGCCATTTGTTTGCCTGGTAATCAATCGTACAGTTATAGCAAATTTCAAATATTTTTTTAGCACCTTTTAAAAATTCCTTCAGTCCAAAAATCCGATCTTTAGGGGTGCATTTTCCCCGAAATTTCGGATAATTACCCGAACCCGAAACACGAAACTCCAAAATACCCGAAAAAAATTTCGAGTGTCACCCGAAACCGAAATTTCGCCCAGCCCTGATTCCGATGGCTATCGGACATTTCACATCACACAGGACATTTCACACATTTCACATCACACAGGACATTTCACACATTTCACATCACACAGGACATTTCACACATTTCCGTTGCCCATATTTCACATCACACAGGACATTTCACACATTTCACATCACACAGGACATTTCACATCACACAGGACATTTCACACATTGAACATCACACAGGACATTCACATTTGAATTCCTACTAAAATTTAAATATCTTCAGAAATTAAATTTTAGTAACATTCAAATTTCACTGAGTTTAAACGTTTCTGATTGGTTTAAAAATAAAAAGATATTTAATCTTTTAACATGGTAACCTCAAAAGGAGGGAGTGAGGGGGGAGGGGGGTTTTGGACCGACAGAAGCGTTCTCATTTTCTTTTTTGGGCGGACGAATATTTCCTATAAAAGCAGCCACTGGCTTTGTAAAAACAAACAATAAATCGCATATTTAATAGAAAATTTATTAAAGATAAATTTGGTGCAAAATTAGGGCACAATGACGGAGAAACTTCAATTGGATGAGTGTTATCAATCATTCTTAGGTCAACAAATTTTCGGAAAATAAAGTCTCGGCATCTCTACTGGTAATGACATTGAACGGACATTTTCGCCGCAAAATCGCCGACCCAGCGTCTTCCACATCCAACTGCCACGCAGCAGACGTAACAAATCCGTCTAAGCCTATTGACCTCCATTGAGTGTGTGGCCTTTTTGTTCCGAATCGCCGTTCCGTCTGCCACATCCATCATCTCCGCGCGAAAGAACAAAATTGGCATATAACATACGATTGGTCGATGATCGCCCTTGTCCGACGAGTATAAAACGACAAGACTCCTTTAGAATTTATCACAATTCTTAAAAAAGCTTTAAAATATCCACTATTTTTTAAAATTTTGGTTGCAAATAATGGCGGCTTCAACAACACCAGCGACAACGACGTCCTGCCACGCTCGCTTTCCGACTGGTTCCCTTCCGACGATGCACAACAACAGCAACGGCAGAAACCAGCATCAACGGCAATTCAGCAACAACAAAAGCCCTGGAGCCGGTTCCCAGACTGGAACCCGGCGCCTGAATGGGCGGAAAGGATGCGTGGCGGCAAACAGCAACTCCGGCTGTATTCACCGATGGACCAATGGAAGCAGATGAAGGCGAGCGTGAAGAGCAGATGTTCCGATGGAGGACAATGTGGACGACGATCCATATTTTGTTCAATTTTGATGTTTTTTTTTGATTTTTGTTTTTTAACTTTTCCATTTGTGTTCTTCAAATACATTTTGTAAAATAGAAACAAGGCCCGTTGAACTGCTCGAACCGGGGAGTGGGGGGAGGGGGGGGGGGGGGGGGAGCGGAGGTCAATTTGATAAGCAATTTATAGGCTTCGGCACTTTTTTTTTGCTTTCGTGCCGAATTGTACCCGCATTATAAATTTGCGGGATCCCGCGCGGGATTGCGGAATTTTTTTACAAAACACCTTTCAAACTGGACCAAAGGTTCAAGCCCCACCCCCCCCCCCCTATGGTTTTGTGATTTCGTCCAACCAAAAAATGAAAATTCCAAAAAGTTGTAAAAAGCCGCCCAAAAATATTTTTCTCGCGTCTTCGGTTTCAAACCGAACCGAAAATTTCGGTTATCCGTACCTAATGTTCAAAAACTCCATTTCCCAGACAATTTTTAGGGGTGCGTTTTTCCCTTTTTATAGCATTTTTGTTAAGCAATTTTTCCAAAAATTGTTCGATTTTTAATGGTGCATTTTCCCTTTTTGTTAAGGAATTTTTCAAAAATGCAAATTTTTTTGCAATTCTGCTTCCCTTAGCAGGGGAGGGAGCAGGGTGGGGGGGGGGGGGGGGGGGGGGGGTTCGGCGGTGCGGGGCGGGTAGTCGCCGCCGATAAAATTTTTGATTTTCGACTTAATTTGTTAAGGAATTTGCAACCAAAATTTTAAAAATGATGTGGATTTTGTTAAGAAGATTGGTCCAACAATTACCAATCTTACAAAACAAAGGGTGCCCCCTCAACATGTGACAAAGGTAGGAATGTTATAAATAATTGGTGAGTCGCCAATCAAAAAAATGAATTTCAAAGTTAAATTCAGTCCAAAATATTTTTAAAAATCGGAAATAATTTAAAAGGTCTTTAAAAATTGCTTACTCCTCCATAGATACTCACCGAATGTAATAAGAAACCATTCACATAGACAAGGTTCGAACCACCAGACAAACAATTACCGCCCACACCTCTCAACACACACCACCACCTCAGATTCGTCAATTAGTGTAACCAGAAAGTCAAATTTTTTTGCCAATAGGCGCGGCCGGGAGAAATTTAGAAAATTTTTAAAGAAATTGGTCCAAAAAATGAAATGACGACAGCGATGGTCAGACACTATATCCCTCAACCAATGAATTTTCTTTTGATTTTCGAATATTTAAAATTTTGCAAAAATATCATTTTATTTAATGGGGAAGAGCGCATACAGTCATGGTCATAGTTTAACACACCCCACAGGGAAAAAGGGAAATACAGTAAAAATTGCCAAAAATAAATTGAATGGGAAACTTTCTTCACATTTTTTTAAGAGCATTTTTTATGGGCTTTCTAATGGTACCATTCATTCCCCTTTTGCGACAATGCTTCTCCCAATCACTTCCGCAACCGTCACCAACCCGATTTTCTAGTGGTCATATGTTTAACACGGGTGGATAAAAAGGCCTTATAGGTTGGCCCAAAAATCCATATCATATAAAGTCAACTTTAGATGCTGATCAAAAAAGTCAACTACATCAAGTTGATCAGACACCTCCTTATGGAGATCCAAAAACTCCAAAATACACTGAAAATGGTGACATTTTGGAGAAAAATCCCGGAGGGGCTGAAAATTTTTTTCTGCAAAAAAGCATTTTAAGAGAAAGTTAGCCCACAAAATTCTCTACAAAACCCCTTTTGTAGCTCAGCTCTCAAATTGCATCAAAACAACCTTTTTGGGACGGAGTCAGCTCCCATTGAACTGTAGGGATGCTCGAGACTTGAAATTTACCGAGACTCTCGAGCATCCCTATTGAACTGCTCGATGAGTGCGGCGTTTGTGGAACATCCGCCGACGATGACGATGAGGTATGCCGCATGTGTGACAAAGCCGGGAAACGAAGATCCGCTGGACATCGCAAATTGGACCCTATTTATTCCGTAAATCTTCGCAGGTCCTTTTGTGTGCAATTAAAATTTGTATTATTTATCTTCCTTTATTTACTAATTTTAAATGAACAAAATCTCTTTTAATTACATTTAATTCCGCGCTTTTGATTTAAGCATCGTCGTCCTTACCAAGCTTGCCATGCCACATTTGGAGAAGAGTGGTGGCAATGTGCTGAACATCAGGTGCCATTATTAATGACAGTATTTCTATTAATCAGAACAGAGTTGATCAATGAATGAGTGATCTGATCAATCAATCAGTGTCTCTAATCTGATCATTTTTAAGATTTTTAAATGCAAACTAGGCCCAGCTTTCTATTAATCAAAAACAAATATTAGTTTGAGTGAAATCTAGGTAATTTAGTCATTTAAAAATTGTGTTTTATCAGTAGGCATCCATGCCCCTGACGTTTTCTCTTATCCAACAAAAGTAAAATCATCAGTGAATTGATCTGATCAAAATGCACATGAGTTTCCAGTTTCCACTGATTGAACAAAAATCAAACCGGTCAATCATTGGGCCACACAGATCGTCTGATCGCAATCAAGTTTATTTATTTTAATTATAGAATTTAAATATTTTATTCATAACATTTAGCTTTTGCGCATCACAACGCTTTATGTCCGCGCGTGTTCGCCCATTTTATGGCGTTATGAAGGCGGCACTTGACCATTGGACACGCGTAATGGCACTGAATTGCGGAGAAAAAGGCGTTCGCGTAAACTCCATCAAGTACATAAATTTGGGAATGACACCCAAAAAAGTTAATTTGACAAATTCAAGAACGGAATAAATTGATAAAATGTTTTGATCGGCAAAGAAAAAACAAATGATAAATGAGCGGTAACCTTCAAAAGGAACCATAAATCAAATCCCATCGTTTTTCTGTTTCTAAATTCCATTGTCAATTTGGAATTTGAAATTCGGGCCAAAATTTGCTTTAATTTCGTCGCCCGGACTAACCAACGTAATACACGGAAACAAATCGGCGGCAGAATCGACACATAAACCGGTAGTTTCTGCAAAAATAAACAAATCGAATAAATAATTAAAGATTAAATGCAAAATGTTTATGGCATCCACAAAATTAGAAAACTCGTGTTCGGCAAATGGGGTTTTTTGGTATCGGTATTTCTGTAAATACCGATACATTAAAAAAAATCTTTATCTCTTTTTCTGCAACTTTTTCACTATCTGAATATTTCAACTGAATTTGAAGAGAAAAAAATTCGATGAAATCCCAAAAGGGTCCCCCCTTTGGGAAAATTTTCTAACAAAAGATTGAAACTATTTTAAATTTTTAAAATGGAGAAAACATCTCAAGAAGTAAAAAGATTTATTTTTCTGTTAAACTTTATTTCATAAAATCTCAACTTTAAGCTGGGTTCTGCATTTTTTTTAAATTCACCCATGCTGAGCAAAAATGAAAATAAAAAAATTTGTAAAATTTTGAATTTCAATTTAAAATATACAAAACTTTATGAAAAATTGAAGAATACGTGTACCTCACCAAATCCGACAAATTATATACCAATCGACTCCTCTCTAAGCCTAAAGCACGAATCTCGAAGAATTTTTTTTGCGGAAACCACTTTGAAGCAAGATATGAGCCCGGGACTGAAGTGTCTTTTTGACTGGGGACTCAGTTGTCCATTGATTAAAAAAATCGACAAAATCACTTATAAAGGCTTTAAAAATAACGAATTTATCGATAGAAACTAAAAATTGAAAATAAAGCGGTTTTTGAACCGGTTAAATTTTTAAAATTAAGGAAAATCGATTTTTAAAAAATAACAATTAGGGGTTCATTAGGCTTAGGCCTAAGCCACCATGGCTCGGGGAGCGTTAGGCTTAGGCCTAAGCCACCCTGGCTCGGGCGCGTTAGGCTTAGGCTTCAGGATTCATTAGGCTTAGGCCTAAGTCACCATGGCTCGGGGAGCGTTAGGCTTAGGCCTAAGCCACCCTGGCTCGGGCGCGTTAGGCTTAGGCTTCAGGGTTCATTAGGCTTAGGCCTNCATACCTAATATTGGATCGGTCCCGGAAAAGCCTCCCCCCATACCCTCATTTTTATCAAAAATTTTTTTCTTTTGATCAAATGACCTTAATTTTAGAGGCTTGGCAACGCGCTTAATATAAAATTTTGAAGCTAATCCGATATGTACCGGTTAAATAAGGTTAAGCAAAATGAGATTTTTGGTCATAAATGAGGTTTTTTTTGCCTGCCAAATGAGGCTTTCGAAAATTTTCATTTGCGAGCCCTGGATATAAAAATGAGAAGAATCATTTAAAAAAGCCATGCGATTCAATGTTTTTTAAAAGTTCAATGTGAAAACCACTCAAAATTGGGGATTTCATAGATTACTTTGTTAAAGCTAAATCATTTGAAATAAATTGTCATTTCTTCACTTTTCATCGCCAGGGGGCTACATCAAAAGGCGCGCAAACATGCCATGGAAATGCGTCAACGTGCCGACCAGTATCGGCAAAATGCCATTGATCGCACCAGCCAGACGGAGACTTGCTGTAATGTGTAATTTTTACAATATGTAAAAATATGTTGTTTTTGAAAGAGTTAATAAAACTTCTTACAAGAATTGTCGTCATCGACGACGGCGGTGATAATGATAAAAGGCGGTGGCATCGGAAGCGTAAAATGTTCGTTTGCCATTTCGACGCCTTTTTTTCCAAAAACACATTGGCAAAGCAAAAAATCCCCAAAGTTAGCAGATTCTTTTGCTGCAATTTCCGTGCAATTTTCGTTTTCCGAACATCCCCACATCATCAAAGCCCCATTATTCTCTGAAAAAAATAGGAGGATGATCGATTGCTGAAACTTTTCCCCGCTGCTTGTTTATATCGGCTACCGGTCCGAAGCCCACTCTGAGTGCCGATTCAGTCCTGTACTGAAGCTAAGATTAAGCCTAGCTTAGGCCTAAGGCACCCTAGCTTGGGGTTTGTAAGGCTTAGGCCCTAAGCTAAGCATAGCTTAGACCAAGCTTAGGTTCCTAAGGCGTGCAGGGAATTCAGGAAGTTTTGGCTTGGGTGGGATTCGAGGCACTTTTGGCTGGAATGGGATTCGGACGAATGGGCTTCGGACCGGAAGCGTTGTTTATATTTTTTACCGTACGTGTACAAAAATCCCACTGACAAAATCCCACGGACAAAAGGTCGGTGGTCCCCGTTCAAACCCCCTAATGGAAAAACGTAAAAATGTTCCCGAGAAATGCCCCTTAAGATAAATTTATCGCAGGGTTCCGATCGGTAAAGACAATGCCCAAGTAAGTACAAACTTGTTGATTTTCAAGTACATAACTGCAAATTAAAGAAATTCAAGTACACTCAACATTTTATCACACTATTCTTGTTCCAATGGCTTGTATTTTTCGGCCAAATGAATCTTTTCCAACAATTTCTTGTTTTTGCCCAACAATTTGTGCATCTCGTCGCATGTCATTTTTGGGTTCAAAGATTTTCAACCGGGATCGGGACCAACCGGGACTTTTCAAGGGAAATTTTTTTTGTTTGTAATGGTCAATGGTAAAACAAAATTTTTTTTTTATTATTATATAAAAATATATTCCTTATTATCTTAAACTTAAAGTACCTGATCCATCATCAATTTTTTTGAGATTCTGCTTTACTTTTAGGGCGGGTGGGGGTCGGCGGTGCCGATAGGCGCCGCCGGAAAAGTTTTTTTGAATTTTTGTTAAGAAATTTCATCAAAATGTTAGCAAAATTATGAGTTTTGCTTCGGAATTTTGGGATAAAAACTGGTTTACGTAGTGGATGAGGCTGTCGGTTTCAAACCGAACGAACCGAGACCGAAAACCGGCATTTTTTCGGTTCGGTTAACCGACAGCCTTAGTAGTGGAGGATGCCCGGCGGTGCCGACAGGTCTTGTAAAAAAGATTGAAATTGTCGCTCGATTATGCCATCATTAGGGGTGGACTTTTTTCCCGGTTGGTCCCGGTCCCGGCGGGACCAAAAAACCAGGACCGGGATTTTTAGTTTTCAAAAAATCCAGTCCCGACCGGAACCGGGACCTGATAAAAACGGGAAATCCCGTCCCGGTACCGGTCCCGTGCAACCCTAGTTTGGTCTCATTTTCGAAGTACATTTTAGGAAATAAAATACCTTTAAAATTTTTAAAGTACCAGGCCCATGGGCGTTTTCGGGAAATTTGTCCGATTTATCAGTAGGCGACATTTCTCGGAGACATTTTGTACGATTTTTTGTTACATGGCATTTTGACAGCGTTTTCCCGGTTCCGGTTCCGGAACAGCGAAAAATTCGGAACCGATTTCGGAACCGGTCCCTGGGACCGCGAAAATCCGGAACCTCTTCGGAACCGCGGAACCGTCAAAATCCCGAACCTCTTCGGAACCGGAACCGCGGAACCGTCAAAATCCGGAACCGATTTGGAACCGGAACCGCAGAACCGTGAAGAGCCTGGAACCGCTTCGGAACCGGAACCGTCAAAAAAAAGGAACCGGGAAAACACTGCATTTTGAACGTGGGACCTTTTGATAGCGTGTCATCTTCCAAGCACTATGGGTCCACTCAAGCAGCATACAAAATTAGGCGAAACGCCAATAACACTATTTTTCAAACTTACGACCTATGGCAGACAGCGTATGGCCAGACACTTCATCCTCACCATTGAAAACCGGGATAAAAATGTACCCCTAACAAATAAGAATGGGATTTTTTGAGCAGAGAAGTGCAGTTTGGTTATGTATAGTGGAGAGAGGTGGGTGCAGTCTGGTGGGGTTGGGGTGCAGTATCTCCTATTTCGGTCGGTTACCTTAATCCCGATCCCGGTTTTTGAAAAGTTGAAATCCCGATCCCGGTTCAACATGCTGGACCCGATCTCGGCTTTCACGGTCCCGGTCCCAGTTTTGACCAAAAATCCCGATCCCGGCCAACTCTACTTGTAACATAGGCTAATGCTTATATTTCGTAACCAAACTTTGCAGACGTGCTTGTGCTCCATTCTTACCCCCACCAAAATTTTGGTGGAGATTGGAGAATTTTGAAAAAATTTGGGCTGAAGAATTTAAACGTTTTTGACTATAATTCGTGAAAAAAAATATTAATTTTTAGAGGGTCGGTAGCAGGGATGGGCAAAATTTTGGATCCGAAATTTCGGATTCCGGAAAATTTCGGGGTTTTTGGCCGTTTCGGATTTTGGAATTTGGGTTAAATTTCGGATTTTTCACCCCTAAGGATAGGATTTTTGAAATATGAGCAAGTTTGGTGATAGTGTAGTGATCAGTAAGGCTGTCGGTTTCAAACCAAACCGAAGAGACCGAAAACCGACATTTTCCGTTCGGTTATCGGTTCGGTTAACCGAAAGCTTCGGTTCGGTTCTAATACGGCAAGAAATATGACTTCTAGCTTTACTAATTTGAATTTTTGACTAAATAAATTTTAATTTTGCAAGTCTTTTAACAAATTTAGTCAAAAATTTCTTAATTTTCTCGGCGGCGCCTATCGGCACCGCCAACCTCTCCCGCCCCCAGAAGTAAAGCAGAATTGTTAAAAAATTGATGATGAAGCAATTGAAGTTGAAGACAATTTTTTTATTATCGATGTGCAAAAATTTACCTTGAAAAAATTTCGGGTTTCGGCTTCCGGAAAAATTTCCGGCTTTACGTGAATTCCTATTTAAAATCCTTTCGGATTTTTGGTTTTCCGGAATTCGGATTTTATTTCCCGATTTTGCACATCCCTGGTCGGTAGTTATAGAAAAAAGTTCTTAGCTGCAAAGTGTGGGATGGTCAAAATATACTAAAAACTAGGGTTGAGCGGGACCGGGACTTTTGGGAAAAACCGGGACCGGGACCAGAAAAACCGAAACCGGGACCAGAAAACCGGAACCGGGACTTACCGGGAGCAGAAAACCGGGACCGGGACTTACCGGGAACAGAAAAACCGGGACCGGGACTTACCGGGACCAGAAAAACCGGGACCGAGACTTACCGGGACCAGAAAAACCGGAACCGGGACTTACCGGGACCAGAAAAACCGGGACCGGGACTTACCGGGACCAGAAAAACCGAAACCGGGACCAGAAAACCGGAACCGGGACTTACCGGGAGCAGAAAACCGGGACCGGGACTTACCGGGAACAGAAAAAACCGGGACCGGGACTTACCGGGACCAGAAAAACCGGGACCGAGACTACCGGGACCAGAAAAACCGGAACCGGGACCAGAAAAACCGGGACCGAGACTACCGGGACCAGAAAAACCGGAACCGGGACCAGAAAAACCGGGACTTACCACGACCAGAAAAACCGGAACCGGGACTTACCGGGAACAGAAAAACCGGAACCGGGACTTACCGGGACCAGAAAAACCGGGACCGGGACTTACCGGGACCAGAAAAACCGGAACCGGGACTTACCGGGACCAGAAAAACCGGGACTTACCACGACCAGAAAAACCGGAACCGGGACTTACCGGGACCAGAAAAACCGGAACCGGGACTTACCGGGACCAGAAAAACCGGGACTTACCACGACCAGAAAAACCGGAACCGGGACTTACCGGGACCAGAAAAACCGGAACCGGGACTTACCGGGACCAGAAAAACCGGAACCGGGACTTACCGGGACCAGAAAAACCGGAACCAGAAAAACCGGGACTTACCACGACCAGAAAAACCGGAACCGGGACTTACCGGGACCAGAAAAACCGGAACCGGGACTTACCGGGACCAGAAAAACCGGGACCGGGACATACCGGGACCAGAAAAACCGAAACCGATACCAGAAAACCGGAACCGGGACTTACCGGGACCAGAAAAACCGAAACCGATACCAGAAAACCGGAACCGGGACTTACCGGGACCAGAAAAACCGGAACTGGGACTTACCGGGACCAGAAATCCGGGACTGGGACTTACCGGGACCAGAAAAACCAGGACCGGGACTTACCGGGACCAGAAATCCGGGACTGGGACTTACCGGGACCAGAAAAACCAGGACCGGGACTTACCGGGACCAGAAAAACCGGAACCGGGACTTACCGGAACCAGAAAAACCGGGACTGGGACTTACCGGGACCAGAAAAACCGGGACTGGGACTTACCGGGACCAGAAAAACCGGGACTGGGACTTACCGGGACCAGAAAAACCGAGACTGGGACTTACCAGGACCAGAAAAACCGGGACCGGGACCAAGGTTTTCAACCGGGACCGGTTCCGGGACTAACCGGGACTTTTCAAGGGAGAAAAATTTTGTAATGTTCAATGGCAAAACAAAAAATTTTTTTTTGTTGTTCAAAATATCTTCTTTATTGTCTTTAACTTCAATTTTTTTTTTTTGAGATTCTGCTTTACTTTGGTAGGGGAGGTGGGGGTCGGCGGTGCTGATAGGCGCCGCCGAGAAAAATTTTTGAATTTTTGTTAAGAAATTATGAATTTTGCTTCGGAATTTCAGGGAAAAAACTGGTTTACGTAAGAGTGGAGGATGTCCGGCGGTGCCGACAGGCGCTGCCGGAGAAATTTTTATAAAAAAATGGCAATCTTTGTTAAGGAAATTGAAGCAAAAATTTAGGAAAAACTTTTGTTTTTCTTAGTATTATATATCAATCAACTCTCCTCGTCGAGACAAATCGAACGGTATTATTAGGAAACAACTTTGAACCGGTTGAAATTTTGAAAAACCATAGGGGGGGACCCTTTTGGTAAAATTTGTAGAAAATATTTTTTCTTTAAAAATTATCTGAAAATGTGTTATTTGATGCACTGATTACGAATTCGTCAATAAATTAAGGATTTAAACCGGTTTTTGGAATCGGTTTAGATTTTTGAAAATTAAGGAAAAAACGACTTTTAGGTAAACCAAAGGGGGAAAAGTTAGACAGTATGGAAGAAGTCCGCGCGTGACCCGGCTGGGGGTCTCGCGCGCGCCCGCCCGCTCCGCGGGTCCCCGCGCGCTCACAAAAGTTAGAAAGATGTGATGAATTTATTGCAAAAATTCTTGTATCTAATTCTTGGTTCGAACCCAACACATAACATGAGACTCACCAAAAAGACAAACCACAGGCAATCGACTTACTAGAGTGAAATAGGTAAGTAAAAAATAGTTGAAATTGTCGGTCGATGATGCCATCATTAGGGGTGTAGATTTAGTCCCGGTCCCGGCGGGACCAAAAAACCGGGACCGGGACATTCAGTTAAAAAAAATCCCGTCCCGACCGGGACCAGAAAAAACCGGGAAATCCCATCCCGTCTCGATCCCGGTCCCGCTCAACTCTACTAAAAACGGTGAGAGATAACGCCAAATGAAGAGAACATGCTAGAGATAAAAAGGAAAAGCGAGATAGTACAGGGAGGGGGGATTTTCTCTGCTGCTGGAGTGGACCCGTAGTGGTACTTTCTTCGACTATACCTTCTCTTTCATTTGATTAGAATAAACTCAAAAACGGTGCCTGCCGATTGTTGGCGCCGCTGAGTTTCAAAATAAATTTACATTTTCGTTTGGGAAATGAACTAGCCGATATTCGCTTTAACTCAAAATTTCTTTTCATCACACCCGGCAAAATTTAAAATTTCAACCTTAGACCCTTCAAAAAAGGAAAAATCTTTAAAAAAAAGAATATATTCCCTTCGACCGTAGACAAAAAATTCAAACATACACATACCAGACGCACAGGTTGCCATATAACAAAATTGGAATTCTTTCTTGAACTCTTGAACACGAGTGCGGCCGTATCCCTTCTCGGTGAAACTTCCAAACATGCATTTGACGCGACCTTAATAAAATCCAAAAAATGTGCCGTTTTAATTTAGCTCCGCACCCGTTGGAAGCTCCGGAAGCAAAAATTGTTCATTGGCCAATTCCTCTCCAATTGCACCAAACTTGCAATCGCAGATAATATCTTCACCTCCGGGTTTGTTACGCATGTTCATTGTGTACACGTCGGCACAGTGTGTTTTGTTATTGTGGAAAGCGCAAGTCCAAAAAATGAATGAAAGCCCGACTGAAAATAAAAGTTTTCAATTGTGTTGACATAATAATAATCAGGGCTGATACTTTTGATTTTTTTTTGGTGAGCTTCTTTGACCCGGTTTTTACCTATTTTTCTGCAGCTTTTTTTGACGAGTTATGCACGAAAAGCATGCTTTTAGTCAAAAATTTCGTCGTTTAACTCATCTATCCGAACCTAAAATGAATGCCTGAAAATTGGGCATCAAAGGAATTTAAACTTATAACTTTCTCCAATCTAAATCGATTAGGTCAGTCATAGTACTAAATGAAAGCTCTCGATGAGTATAAGCTATCTTCAAACAGAAGCTAAACAATTGCTCAAAGCTCAAAAAGTTATAGCCAAAAAATGGCCATAATGTTTTGAGCTTTGAACAATTGATTAGCTTCTGTTTGAAGATAGCTTCTGCTCATCAAGAGCTTCGGTTTTATGTTTGACCTAATCGGTTTATGTTGGAGAAAGTTATAACTTATAAGGCCGAATTTCTCTTTGGTGCCCAATTTTCGGGTCGGGGTCAGTTCGGCGCCGCAAGTTTGAAACGTTATAACTTTTTGCTTATTTGACCAAACCAAACAATCTTAGTATCATTCAAAAGCACCATGTATGTAGATGCTATAATAGAAAAGAGCTAAGAGATTCGACTTAAACAAAGAAAGTTAAGACGCCACAACGAAAGTTGGCACGAAAAATGCCAATTTTCACACGTTTTAAGCTATCTTTTTTTTTAAAAAGACGCATCGGTTAGCTTTAGCTTGATCAAAGGTTCAGCATACTGAGAGCTTTGTATGACATCAATATTGTTTGCTTTGCTTTACTAATAACTAAGTTATGACTGATCGCGCCGAACTGAGCGGATCCGCAATTTTCCGTACACCCCTAAAATACCAATACCCTATTTTGAGATTTTCGCACCTACATAAAATAGGGGCAAACATATTTCAAGTAAAAAAGACTTTTTGCTCCTATTTTGCCACTATTTAGGCGTTTTTTTTCAAAATTTCTTAATTTTTCTTTCCAAGATCACTTTTTAATTTTTGGAAAAATGTTCATAAAAAGACAAGACTCAAACGATTCGTACTTGGTCTTGGCCTCCAAAAGTGGTCCATAAAGATGGTGATTTTTGAGCAAAAGTAATCACCTAAAAATTCCGGACCCGACCAACTTTATGGCAAATTAGTAGAGGGCTATTAGGCTTATGTTTAGGTCCGCTTTTTTCTTTTGTCATATGAGACTGACTTCTGGTACAAATGACAGCCGCGCAATAACGGTTTTCAGCTTGGCACATTGCGTTTCCGACGTTGTGTTCATCAATTGGATGGCCTTCAAAATGTGCGATGGAGCCGTTTTTGCATTCCATCATTGCTTTGCAATTGTAATTCGTTTATAGATATTTAAATTAAAAGCAAAATGTTACCGTAGCATTGGTCCAGACGAGCCAAGATGACGAACAAAATGCACAAAGTTCCACCAATTAGATCCATTTTACTGTAAATAATGAATTCTCTTTTTTTAGTCATCGAATCAATTTAAATAATTAAATCAAAAATGAAATACTACGAACGGAGCAAAATAATTTTATATTTTGCTTCCCATGCAGGCCCGTTTAGTGGACTAATGAATTTAAACGGAATGAAAACTGCTGATTTGACAACGCGATTGCTTTGGCTGTGGATGGGCGACGTTGGCCTAACGAATGGACAGACCGATTGCTCGGCTGATTCACGAGGGCATTGGCGGGGCGGGGGGGGGGGGGTGTGGATATTAATTATGGATTGTGAACAGGGGTGCTCGTAATTACGTATTACGCCTTTTATGGCTGTTACTTTTATCTTACGTTTTCTTATTTTGCAAAAAATACGTAATTTTGTCAGTTTTCTGTCTTTTCAGAATGTTCTGCTGGAGGGAGTAGTGAGGGGGGGGGGGGGGGGAGGGGGGAGGGGGGGGGGGGGTCAGCGGTGCCGATCAGGGATGGGCGAAATTTGGGTTCGGGTCCGGGTAAGACCCGAAATTTCGGGTATTTTGGGGTTTCGGGTTCGTGTATTTCACTACTGAGAGAAATGTCCAATGTGTGAAATGTCCGATAGCCGTTACGCATACCTAAATCCAGAGGTCGTATCTGTCCTTATTTATAAGATTTTTTCAGGCCTTCGTCCTTATTTTGTTCGTATTTTTTCGAATTTTGTGAAGATTTTCATAATATTTTGATCCAATTTTCAAAATTAGAAAATTTCGAAGCGAATTGGACCAATTTTTTATTAAAAATTGAGTCAAAATTCCAAAAATTTTCTGGGCGGCGTTTATCGGCACCGCCGACCTCCCTCTCAGAACCCAAAAATTGTAAAAATTTTGACAATTTTTCTTCACAAATGTCGTTAAAATTCTTGAAAAATTTTCCCGGCGACGCCTATCGACGTCGCCGAACCGGCTACCGGTCCGAAGGTCGAAAATCCGAAGGTCGAAAACTCCGAAGGTCGAAAAGAACAAAAACAGTCCGAAGGTCGAAAAGAACAATTATAGTCCAAAGGTCGAAAATCTGAAGGTCGAAAATTCTGAAGGTCGAAAAGAACAAAAACTGTCCGAAGGTCGAATAGAACAAATTTAAGCCGAAGGTCGAAAAAAAATAAATTCAGTTTGAAGGTCGAATTAAATCCCATGGTAGAAGAGCGTACTGTTTTAAACATTTTACAACACCGATAAGCTTTATATCAATCTTATTAATGAACGAAAAAACAAGTTTCAAAAAAGTTATGGCCTTAACACTTGATAAAATTTCAAAATTCCATGGCCATAACTTTTTTGAAACTTGTCCAATCGCAAAGCTTTAACTTAATGTTAGCTTCAATTATGTTTTTTATTTTCTATTCGACTTTTGGACAGTTTTTGTTCTATTCGACCTTCGGAGTTTTCGACCTTGGGATTTTCGACCTTCGGCTTAAATTTGTTCTATTCGACCTTCGGACAGTTTTTGTTCTTTTCGACCTTCAGAATTTTCGACCTTCGGATTTTCGACCTTCGGACTATAATTGTTCTTTTCGACCTTCGGACTGTTTTTGTTCTTTTCGACCTTGGGACTTTTCGACCTTCGGACCGGAAGCGGCCGAACCATTCCTATTCCTAAAAAGCTTCAAAGGTAAATATGTATCATAGCTCCCAGGCTCAAATCACTCAAAACCACTTTTATAGGTTTTCTTAGGTGTTGAAACCGATAGAACAATCAAAAAATTTTTGGGACGAGCATTTAAACCGGTTTTTAAACGGTTTAAAATTGCCAAAAATGGATATTTTTGGCCAAAATTTTGTATCTTCCTGTCGGCCAATTCAACAAATTTAGTATCATTCGACAGCTCTCGACGAGACAAATCGATCTAAATGTGTCGGGACACGATCAGACGCCATTGGATGCATGCTGACTGAGTCCCAGTGTAAAAGGGACATTTCAGTACCAAAAGGAAAAATGAACTAAAGTCCGGCGCAGGACCGGATCCTGCGCAGGATTTTGCAGGGTCCGGTCCGCAATGCTGCACTTTTTGGCTTTTTGCAGGATTGCAGGATCCGGTCCTGCAAAAAATCTTGAATTCCAATCCCGCAACAGGATCCGCAAATTTGACTGCGGATCCTGCATGCATTAAATTTAATAAAGGATAATGCCAATTCTCATCCAATAATGTTGTGGTGTAGTGGTTAGTTCTATGGCTGGGAAAGGTTTTGGTTGGGGTTCAAACCCCCGACCATGTAAATTACTTTTAGAGGTGGAGGAAACAATTTCTAAAAATATTTTGATAATTAATTTTATAACAATTATTCTATTACTTATATTTTAAGAAATTCGAGAATAAAAACGTTATACGTAGTCAATTTATCGAAAATTTGGAAAATTTTCACTGAAAACACAATTTAAGAAGTATTGGCCCATTTTCGTTCATTTTGAAGCAAGTTTTCTTAAAAAACATTGTTATATCTTCAAAAAAATTTCCCCGGCGGCGCCTATCCGCACCGCCGCTGGTTCTTTTCGGTTATGAGGCAACAAAACAAAATCTTTTTTTTTAAAAAAAGTTAGTAAATAGTTGTTTCTAGGGGTTTTTCGGGGTCGTAGAACCCAAATCTAACTTCCATTTCGATGAATTCGAACCCCTAACCCGAACTCGAACAATTTTTAGAAAATTTTTTTTTTCGCATTTTTCCATTACATTTTATTTTTGATTTGCATTGTGTAGAATAAAAAATATCAGCTTAGTGGCATAAATTCAACGATGTTTTACAAAATTTAATCGAATTCAGTGACATTTCGACGATTAAAAAAGAAAAATGCGAAAAAAAATTTCTGAAAATTTTTTGAATTCAGGTCCGGGGTTCGAAATGGGGGATCGGACTCGGATCTACGACCCCAATTACCCCTAGAAACACTTAAAAACACATTTTTGTTGCTTTAAAAAAGATTTTATTTTTGTTGCCTCATAACCGAAAAGAACCCCGCCGCTTTCTCTCATTCCTAAAAAGTAATTATCCGGGTCCCCCGGATAACGGTTTCACCAGTTCCTTGACACCCGGATACCGGTACCGGATAGTAATTTATAGCCGGATATCCGTCCGGATAATTTCCAAATTTTGCAATTACTAATTAAAATTTTAATCAAATTCAATCAAGTTGGATTTGGTCAATTTTATTTTTCATTAACTCTCTTCATCTGGAACAGGCGACGGTGCCACCAATAATTTATTCCAGGGTTGAGATCGGGTAAAGGCAATGCCCCAAGGACAGAAATGTTAATTTTATTTTAACCGAGACCGGCGACGTATCTAGCCTTGGGTTTCGTTATGAGAGGGATCGGCGGTGCGATAGGCGCCACCAATGTTAATTTTTTAAGAAAATTTGTGCAATTTTTGTTGAGAAAATTCATCCAAAATGCATATATATAAATTAAACTTAAAGTGGCTACGCGGCCCGAATCCCACTCGTCCGAATCCCACCCCAGCCAAAAAAGGTCCGAATCCCACTCGTCCGAATCCCACCCGTCCGAATCCCACCCAAGCCTAAAAAGGTCCGAATCCCACCAAAATCTAGTGCAAAATTTATTTTCCAATAATGGTGGCATCATTTTTTGATACTAAAATTTGGGATCAAATAATAATAGGCTATAACTAGGGCCCGGATTATATGTTTTTTGCATATTTTGTATGCTTATATGTTCTGAGGAATACGGCTTAAAAATAGCCTTTTCGCGTTGGTTTGAGCTTTTTTGGTCAAGTTTAAAAAAACATATTTTGCATATTTTGGGGTTCCTGCATATTTTTTACATATTTTGCATATTTTGGCATATTTCGCATATTTCGAGCATATTTTGGCATTTTTGACCAAAAATTTGAAAAAATACACCCAAAATATGGGTTTCTGGCTGTTTTTGAAAAATAATTCATCTTTAACTATGGACTTTAGTCATTTGAAAAAAAACACCTAAAAAATTGAACATTCGTATAAAAAAGAATCAAAAAATGATGGCGCTGAAATGGCGCAAAGCTCAAATGGAGAGCGCTGAGATGGCCAGTATGGCGATGAATTGGCCTGGCGATTGAAAGTAACAAAATATTTTTCAATTTTTTAAACTTTTTAAAATGTTAAAATAATACGCGAAAAGGCTTTAAATCTACTTATTATACGTTAAAAGAAGGAAAAATTATGTATTAAGCAAATTAGTGCAGTAAAAGTGCTATTTTTTGGTGCATATTTCGGCATTTTTGGTGCATATTTCGGCATTGTTGGCATATTTTGGTGCATATTTTGGCCTTTTTTGGAGCATATATATGCGCATATTTGGCCATTTTTGGAGCATATTAATCCGGGCCCTAGCTATAACAATCATCGAATCAAGGCTGGTTGAATTTTTTTAGATCTGACAACATCTAAGATTTTGAAAATCTATGATTTTTGATAATTTTTTTTTCACCATTAAGCACCCAAAACAGCTTTTATAGTTTGAAAAATCATAGGAGAAACCCTTTTGGCTCTATTGCTAAATTAAAATTAAAAATCGGGATTTGTAGGAAATTTTTTTATTCTAAAAATTGTCTTAAAATATGTTATTTGACACGGAAAATAGCAGCCAAAGTACCGCACACTCGACTACGGCGTCCAGTAGGTGGG
Organism: Globodera pallida; assembly: GCA_020449905.1. Classification (NCBI taxonomy): domain Eukaryota; kingdom Metazoa; phylum Nematoda; class Chromadorea; order Rhabditida; family Heteroderidae; genus Globodera; species Globodera pallida. Next base: position 3,012,434 of record JAIXHY010000009.1, on the reverse strand, counting down.
GCGAGACTCCGGAAGAAGTCCGCGCGTGACCCGGCTGGGGGTCTCGCGCGCGCCCGCTCCGCGTGTCCCCGCGCGCTCGCCCCCCAGTGGCGCTCGTCAGACTTCTTCCTCCGCCCTCCGTCTCGCCCCACTACTTGCTCCGTCTCCGCATGCTCGCTGTTGGCGGGCCGCCAGCGGCCTTTCATTTTATCCGGCTTTTGTTACTTAAAAGTAGAGTTGGCCGGGATCGGGCTTTTTGGTAAAAACCGGGATCGGGATTGACCGGGATCGTGAAAGCCGGGATCGGGATCGGGATCAGCCTGTTGAACCGGGACCGGGATTTCGCTTTTTCAAAAACCGGGATCGGGATCGGGATTAATCGGGATTGACAACAGCGAAATTTTTTTTTGTTATGGTCGATGGTAAGACAAATTTTTTTTTTTATTATTATTAAAAATATTTTTCTCATTTCCACAACTTCTATTGCCTCATCCATCATAAATTTTTTTTGGGATTTTGATAAACTTTTAGGGGGGGGGGGTGGGGTCGGCGGTGCCGATAGGCGCCGCCGGAAAAATTTTTGAAATTTTAATGAATTTTGTTAAGAGATTTTCAACAAAATTTAAAAAATATGGATATTTTTTCACCTTGTAGGAATGGTATGGTAAAGGTCCGGCGGCGCCGATAGGCGCCGCCGGGAAAATTTTCTTGAAGATTGAACAAGATTTGTTTTGGCTTAAAGTTCGTTAGGCTTAGGTTTAGGCCTAAGCCACCCTGGCTTGGGGTTCGTTAGGCCTAAGCTAAGCCTAACGAACCTAAGCCAGGGTGGCTTAGGCCTAAGCCTAACAAACCCCAAGCCAGGGTGGCTTAGGCCTAAGCCTAACGAACACCTAAATCTCTACCTTTCCCCCTGTTATTCTATCTGGCTTTGGTGTTACTTAAAAGTCCTTTTTTCTTAATTTTCAAAATTTGAACCGGTTCAAAAACCGGTTTAAAGGTCGAGCCCGCTAAAATTTGTGGTTCTTCCATCGTTTTAGCACCTAATAAAATCCATAAAACCGGTTTTTGATGCTTAATGGTCAAAAAAAAATTATTAAAAATCATAGATTTTTAAAATCTTAGATGTTGTCAGATCTAAAAAATCCTGTTTTTCGACACGATTCCATTAATTTAATGTTCTCTATCCTATGTCCGTTTTTTGCAAGATTTGGCATAGGTGACCCTTAAAAACCCAATTAAGTCAAAAATTCAAAAAATTTCTCGGCGGCGCTTATCGGCTCCCCCCCCCCCCCACTAAAGCAAAATTCGCAAAAAAATTGCATTTTTGAAATCGAAATTGGCAAAATTTTCGAATGCACGGGAGCAATTTCCAACCCCGAATTGTTGAGGAAAATTGTTGGTAGAGAGAAATATGATTAAAAAAGCACATTTAATGCCAAAAATAAACATTTTGCTGCATTTTTGAACATTTTGTAAAATGTCCTTATTTCGGACCCTAAAATCTTATTTTTTCCCCTGATGTCCTTTTTTTTTTTTGAAAATTTTCGATACGACCCCTGCCTAAATCCTATTTAGCAAAAATTTCCTTATGAAAATGAATTCTATTTTGAAGACTTTAGGAGCTTGATTTTCTAAAATTTCTTTGGTGGCCCCTATCGGCATCACCAAACCACCGCAAAAATGCGCACTAGTAGGTTGGTTTTTTTGGTTATTTTGGCATCAATTTAGATTTCTGGTAAATTTTGTCTGAGAAATTGAAAGTGAATTATGAGCGGACCCGCTCCTATTCCTAAAAATCTTCAAAAAATTAGCGTTCTTTTAAAATTCGGGTGGTGGGGCATTGATTTCTGACTGTTTTTGAAAAATATTTTATCTTTTTAACGATAACTTTTAGCCATTTTCAAAAAAAAACCGAAAATTGAACATTTGTATAAAAAATAGAGTTGGCCGCGACCGGGATTTTTGGGAAAAATTGGGACCGGGATTGACCGGGACCGTGAAAGCCGGGACCAGGGACGGGCGAAACTCGGATCACACCCGAACCCGAACTCGAAACAAAAATTTTTTTCCCGAACCCGAAACCTCAAAATACCAGAAATTTCGGGTCTACCCGAACCCGAAACTTTTCCAAAAAAAAATTGGTTACAATTTTTTACCATGTATGAAGTAATGCTCTGGCCAAATAAATTACAATTTTTTATTTTGAAAATTGCTTAAAATAATATTTAATGCACAGATCCTGGTCCCGCCAGTCACTAATTTTTGCTGCGATTTAATTTACGTATTTTTTGGACATCTCACCCACTCGTTTTGAAAAATTTGCCTAAAAAGGAAATTGAACCAACTATAATAGTAAAAAATTGGTACAATTTGCCATAATTTTTCAAAATTTTCCCGACGGCGCCTGTCGGCACCGTCAGCCTATCCCACTTCCGAACACGTAACGAAAACCAAAAAACGATGAAAATTAATTTTAAAAAGCATATACATATAAGAAATGAAACCGGCTTTTTTTGCATGTGAAACCTTGATGACCTGACCTGACCGTGACCGTAGGCCAGTTAGGTCACTTAAGGATGACCAGGATTTTCAGTCAGATCATTTGATCGAAAAAATGTTGGTCATGAAGACACTGCTTGGGACGCTTGACATATAAAACTAGGGTAGGACGGGACCGGGACCAGTACTGAAATGGTCAATTTTTCCTATTTTGGTACTGAAATTTTGGTCCCGGTTTTTCAAAAATCCTTTTAAAATCCCCTTATAATGGTCCCGGTTTTTTACCAAGCATGTTTTTTTCTTGTTTTTGTCCAGTAGTCCCGGGTTTTTTTGACCGAGACCAAATTTAGTCCCGGTCCCGGTTTTTCCAAAAGTCCCGGTCCCGTCCTACCCTACATAAAACTCGTTGAGCATTCCCAATAATGCTTAATGCCAATGTTACGGTCAATTTTAAAATCTTTAGATCATTTGTCATTGTAAAAAATTTCAAATAGATAAATTTATCAAAATCACCCAATAATACTTGATCAAATTGTCACAAAAATTAGAGCTTCACTGGCTTAATAGCCGTATATTCAGTTCACAAGGACTTCGTTGCCCATAGCGACACCCGGACTACCCAAATGGCACTGGCACTTCATTTCCTTCGTCGAAGAAACGCGCCCGCAGAAATCCGTGGCATTTTTGGGGACACAACCCCATTCCCCACTGTTTCCGGCTTGACAGTAGACAAAATAACATTGATTTGATTCATAAGGGCACGTGTTTAGAGCGACTAAATACTCCTTAGCATTGTCGCGTCCGCGCTTGCACCAAAATGTTGTCACTTTGGCAAACTAAAGAAGGAAACATCAAAAATCAGATTAGGAGTTCGTTCTTTCTCTTAAAAATTTCTGGTTGTTAGTGATGCTCGAGACTTAAGATTTACCGAGACTCGAAACCCGAGATCGAGAGTTACCAAGACTCGAGACACCCCGAAACTCGAGACCTTATACTTTTTCGACAATTTTTATAGGTTCAAAAATTCGGAAAAATGAAAACCTTTTAGTGAATTCGGATAAACTATAGTGAACGCCCCATTCCAAAACGGCATAAATTATGTATATACCAATCGCTTTGTCTCGACGAGCTAAGCTCGGAAAAATAGGTCAAAAGTTTAGGAAAAATGTTTGAACCGGTTTTTGAACCACTTAAACATTTCCAAAATGGGTATTTCTGGCCTAAATTCTGTGTCTTTCCGTGCACCAATCTGCACAAATTTGGTATCAATCGACAGCTCTTGATGAGTACAAATCGATCTAGGTGTGAAGCAAGTCTATCAGAGGCCATTTGGATACCGGCAACTGAGTCCCTGTGTAAAATGGACACTTCAGTACCATTAAGATACACACAAGCGATTGAACGAATGATACTTATGGGCGCATGGGGAAGTCAAAAGGTGGGTGTGTGAAAAGCTATTTTCATCAACGGCTAAGTTAATCTGTTAATATTAGGCACGCGCTTTGCGCGTGCCTAATATTAATAGTTTATCTTAGCCGTTTTGATAAAAATAGCTTTTCACACGCACACCTTTCGATTACCCCTTAATTCGCCACCCTTGCCGATGTTCTGTGCACAGTTATCTTTTGTTTACAGGTGTCTGCGGAGAAAGGGTTTCATTTTTACTTTTGGTACTGAAGTGTCCATTTTACACTGGGACTCAGTTGCCGGTATCCAAATGGCCTCTGATAGACTTGCTTCACATCTAGATCGATTTGTCTTGTCGAGAGCTGTCGATTGCTATCAAATTTGTGCAGATTGGTGCACGGGAAGACACAGAATTCAGGCCAGAAATCCCATTTTGGACATGTTTAAGTGGTTCAAAAACCGGTTGAAACATTTTTTCTAAACTTTTGACCTATTTTTCCGAGCTTAGCTCGTCGAGACAAAGCGATTGGTATATACATAATTAATGCCGTTTTGGAATGGGGCGTTCACTATAGTTCATCCGTGAATTCAGTTGGGCAAATGTGCCTAAAATTTGAAAAAAATGCCACTTTTTTTTATATAAGGTTTTGTAATGTTTTTTGAATAATTTTGGGTAAATAATAATAAAAAGTTACTTATTTAACTAAAAGAATAAAAAAGATTTTCACTCGGGGAGTTACGGCTTCGCACCAAAGATGCCATTTTTAGGGGTGTAAAGACTCGTTTCCAGGACTAATAACTCGAACCGAGACCCAAAAACACCGATACTTTTCTTGGTTAAAGACCCGATACTCTCGAGCATCACTAATAGTTATTTTAGATTTGGTTTTTCAAAAATATGTAGTAACCAAGCGACCTGGTCCAAAAGATATATTTGGAAAAAAGTCCAAAAATACAATTTAGCAATTTATAAGTTTTAAACTAAAATTCAGGATAAATAATAAATACATTTGGGTCTTCTTTCGTCCCTGGCCCAGCGAACGTCTCTGCCCAATACGCAATAGACTGTAATTTCTCATTAATGACAAAAGGTAGGGGAGGATAAAACTAATGGGGAAAAAATATCGGGAATCAGGAAATGGAAAATGTTGATCTAAGGCTCATAAACGGAATGACCCAAAGCCACGTTCATAAGTTTTCTTATGCGTCAAGAACGAATAGCTAACTTAAAATTTTAGTGCCCTCGACCTTTAAACCGGGTTTTGATTCCGGAATTTAGGCGGTTCCGGATCTAAAACGCTTCCGAATTTAGGCAGTTCCGGTACTAAAACGCTTCCGAACTTAGGCGGTTCCGGTTCTAAAACGCTTCCAAATTTAGGCAGTTCCGGTACTAAAACGCTTCCGAATTTAGGCGGTTCCGGTTCTAAAACGCTTCCGAATTTAGACGGTTCCGGTTCTAAAACGCTTCCGAATTTAGGCGGTTCCGGTTCTAAGACGCTTACGAATTTAGACGGTTCCGGTTCTAAAACGCTTCCGAATTTAGGCGGTTCCGGTTCTAAAACGCTTCCGAATTTAGACGGTTCCGGTTCTAAAACGCTTCCGAATTTAGGCGGTTCCGGTTCTAAAACGCTTCCGAATTTAGACGGTTCCGGTTCTAAAACGCTTCCGAATTTAGGCGGTTCCGGTTCTAAAACGCTTCCGAATTTAGGCGGTTCCGGTTCTAAAACGCTTCCGAATTTAGGCGGTTCCGATTCCAAAACGCTTCCAAATTTTGGCGGGTTCCGAATTTAGGCGGTTCCGATTCCAAAACGCTTCCGAATTTTGTCCAAGTCTTAGCGGTCCCGGTTTCAGTTCGGTTTCAGATTTTGCGATTCCGGAACCGGTACATCTCTGGTACAGTCTGCCATTCCGAAGTACCGATTTTTTTGAAAAGTCTTAACGCTATGTAATACGTACAGTGGCAATTCTTGGAGGCGGCGTCGAACGCGTCGTTGTCGGACGCGGCGTTGTCAGCCGCGGATATTTCGCCTCGATCTTAAAACTCAGATTTTTGCTGATGATGTTAAATCAATCCCTACAACACTTCGTTTAGGAGGAAGAACAATATAAACAAATTAAAAAAAATAAATTCGAGCTTAAAACTTAGTGATGCAATAATTTTTGTAGTGCAATTCCTGCATAGGGTGCTTAAATTCTTAAGCTCCAGTATTCTTTTTCTTTTTTCTTTTCCAAAGGTTGCTTATGCATTGCTCGAGGCCGAAAACTTGGGTCAAACAAATATTTGTGCCATTGGTCCAGATCCGGACGGAATAAAACAGCAATGGAATCACACATATTTTTGAAAGAATTCCAACTTTATTTTTTCATTTTGTTTGATTCATTCCGATAGTGAACACTGACCTCTCTCCAGTCGCTGTAACACTGCGGGCCAAAGTCAGCCTGGCAGCATTTCATCTCATATTTTTCGGCCAAGACACATGCAAAGTATTCCGCGCACTGATTGTCGCACCAGTTTTTGACAACACCATAGTAAATTGTCCCTCCAACGAATCCCGTAATCCCTCCAAAAATCGCTCCCAAGGCGCCTCCAAGGACATTACCAACAACTGGTACAATTGTTCCAACAGCAGTTCCAATTTCAGTTCCAACTAAAGCTCCGGCTGCTATTCCATTAGTGGCATATTTCGCATACTCTCCCGTTATTGCCCTTTCACCCCCTTTGTACGCCATCAATCTGCCGTCCCGAAATATATGGTCATCGCTTGCTAGAACATGGCTAAGAAGCAGCAGCACGATGTAGGTGCAGGTGAGGAGGCATTGATGCCGTCCATACATTTCTATTGCTTAGCTGTGTGAAATGTTCAGGCGCTAAAATCGAGGGGGAAAATTGGAAATATTTAATTCTAAAAATATTAAATATTTTCTCTCTCTCTCTGTTAAGCAATCAATGAATGAATGGCACTTTGTTCGTTTCACATGAATTTGAGTGGCCACCCATTGTCTAAATGCACCGTATGGATTGTTTTCTTATTTTGGCATGTTTAGTGGACTAATGAATTTAAACGGAATGAAAACTGCTGATTTTCACAATGCGATTGCTTTGGCTATGGATCGGTGACGGTGGCCTAACGAATGACCGGCTCTACTCACCCGTAGTGGAATGTGTGGAGAAATAAATGCATTTAATCAAAAAGAATTTTTTTAATTCTTTTTTTGTGTATGATTAAATTATTCAACACCAAATGAATTTACAAATAAAGCCAATCATTCCCCCTACTGAATCAGCCGTTCCGTCCAACCATTCGTTGCTATGCCGCATATCAGCTGTGATGAGTAGAGAAGTAGTGTGGTGATTGGGCTTCATCGAATTCACTCTCACATTACGCAGGGTGGTGGCCCTTACAAATTAGTACCCCTCAAGGTTGGATGGTGAAAAATTCAAATGTTTTGACTACGTATTTCCTGTAATACTAGACCTGGGTCTTCTATTTTTCAACCCTCCTTCAAAGGGCCTTCTAATTCAGGGGGGTATTCTGTTACAGGGAATAGGGTAAAAAATATCATTGATATACAATATTGTGCCGGTCCGGGCTCATTTCTACTTTGGAACCAATGATTTTATGATCAAAGGAAAATGTCAGATTAAAGAAAATTATTCTTTGTATAATGTCGCCAGCATTGTTTTCTCTGCTTACCATCTTCGCTCTTCTGCCGGCGATTCTTTTCGGTGAATTTTATTTTTATTTATTAATAAAATTATAATTTTAAAGGGCTTGAGTGTAAACAAGGCTACGAAGAGCGGCCGGCAGGCACAAAGTTTGCTGAAGTGGCGAAATGCCGTGCGCAAGAAAATGCGAAATATTGTGTGGCCATAACCTGCACAACCGGTCAGTCAGGATGATGTTATTCATTTTTCCTGTTTTGCCAATTGAATGGATTTATTTGGTGTCCGTACGTTTTGCCTCCGGTAAATTTTGCCTCCCCAGCAAAAATGGTACGTTTTGCCTCCTCAGCAAAAACGTTACATTTTGCCAACTCATCAAAAACTTAAATTTCGGTCAATTTCGAACCCCGGACATATAAGTTCGAAGGTTTTTTGATTTCAAAATTTTTCGGAATCTTTTGGCCTCAAAAACATTCAAGCACATGCTCAAAATCATTCAAGAAACGTAACATTGCCAAAACGTACCGGAGGCAAAACGATCGGAGGCAAAACGTACCATTTTTGCTGGGGAGGCAAAACGTACCGGAGGCAAAACGTAGTGTAACCGATTTATTTAGGTTGACCATTTTACTATAAAATGTGAAGAAAAACAAAAAATTTTTTTTTAGTAATTGCTTTTTCTGTATGAGGGTCCGGCGGTGCCGCATGGCGCCGCCGAGAGAATTTACAATCCGGGAGGCCGGGGGTTATCCGAAATCCCTCGACCCATACCCGCCGACCCGAGGTTTTTTCTAATGGGTTTTGGGGTTCGAACAAAAATTTAATTTTAAAATTCGCCAAGATCTGCGGTGATTAATCCCGTAAAAAATCGCCAAAATGCCGTATTGCGAAGAGGGATTCCCAAAAACCCGCGCGGGATCTTCTCTCGCGCCGCACTCTATTATTCATGTTGCTCTTAAAAATAACTTTTGATTTTGACGTCTATATAGGCCATTTTTAGTAGTGTTCGCCAAATGGGGTTTTTCGGTATTCGATACCGAAAAAATACCGAAATACCAAAATCGGTCGGTATACCGAATCGGTAATACCGAAAAATACCGAGTCAATACAGTACCGTGCAGAACATTAATTTTTAGTGACTATTGTAGGTTTTTTGATCTTTTTCTATTTTTAAATTTAATGACAAAATTCGCTCCCTAAAAATTAAAAATTATTTAAAATTTGAGGGAACCTAGTGTGTGTTCACCTTGTCGGTGCCAAAACTGAGCTCGGTTGATCGGGCTCACTGGTTTAAATGAAAAGCCGCTGGCAGGCTTAAGCCTAACGCACCCCTAGCCAGGGTGGCTTAGGCCTAAGCCTAACGCGCCCCGAACCAGGGTGGCTTAGGCCTAAGCCTAAGGCGCCCCGAACCAGGGTGGCTTAGGCTCTTTTTTGGGACTTAAATAGCCAATTTGGCTAGGGACTTAGTCGGCGACTCAAATGGTATCATCTTTAAAAGCCATTTCCTCACCTGGAGACCTATTTTTCGTGCATAGCTGGTCGTGACAGATCGATTGATATATGATTCAACTGTTTTTGGCGCGGGCCGTAGACTATAAACTATATCCCTAAAACTGTCTCGGTCGGTCGGCCGGGCTATGCCAATCAAAAATATAAACCGCCAACGCTTATTTGTTTCAAGATGAGGTTGCTGGATTTGCAAACATTTTTTGGCAATGCGAGACAGTGCAAAATAAAACATCGTGTGCCGAACGCTCCAAAAAGAACGTTGAGAAGAACACCGGATTGAAGAAGGTTTCCTGCGAGTGCTCTTATGGCGCAAAGGAAGAAGATAATGGGAATGCACAGTGCACTCTTCCAACGGAGCCGTCCATCCCGACTGAAAAAAATGGTATGTGCCAGGGATGGGCGCCAACGACCTTAGAAAATTTCGGAACTCGGAGTTCCGGCAGTGCCGCCGATAACCGGGGAAAAAAATTAAAGTTTTGGTGAATTCAATTAGGAAATGTGCCTAAAATTTGCAAAAAAAAATTACCATTTTATAATGGTTTTTGAGATATGACTAAGAATTAATAAAAAGACTATTAAATTAAAAAAATAAAAATATTTTTCGCTAAGGGAGTAGAACCCAACATAAGTCAGAGGTCAACCACTGCGCCATAAGTATTGGCAAGGCACGCTTTACAAAAGATATTAAATTAAGAATTTTTAAAATTTGATATGGCATTGTGTTCAAAATCGGCACAAATTGTCATTTTGTTTTGCAAAAATTTTGGGTAACACTCCCGAAAAAAGTTCCGTTTTTCCTTAAAATTTCGGAAGTCGGAACTCGGAATTCCGAGCTCAAAAAATGTCGGAATCGGAAGTCGGAATTCCGATTTCCGACTTTTTTTTGGGATCGGAATTAGTGCTGGACGCAATTGCGAATTGCGGCCTTTTTGGCGTTGCGGATTGCGCTTGCGGATTTTTTTGGAATTTTCCGCAATTTGGATCCGCAATTGGTTCGGATGAAAAAAAATTTTCGAAACGAATACTTGTAGTAAAAATTTTTCTAATAAATTTTAATTATTTTATAAGTAAAATAAGGCAAAAATTAATTTTTGGTTCAATTTTCTTAACAAAGATGCTGATTATTGTGAGAAATTTTCCCCGGACATCCTCCACGCTCACGTAAGCTAGGGTTCGGATAATTGTGTTAGGGCCGGGCGGGCTTTGCCGGGCGAATACCGGGCTTCCGGGCCGAATCTAGTCGGGGCGCCCGCCCGGCCGAATGCCCGCCCGTTGCTCGCCCGACCCGGGCGCCCGTCCGAACTCTAACGTAAGCCACTTTTTTTTTCAAAAATTCCTAAACAAAACACTTAATTTTGCAAAAATTTGATGAACTTTTTCAAAGATTCCAATTTGTAAACATTTTACCGCCCGCCTGTCGGCACCATCTGGCTCCCCTTCCCAGAAAAATTTCAGGTGGTCTTTGGAAAAGTTTTTCTCCAGATGTCTCTTCGCATAATTTGAATATGTCTGGATTTTCTATTGCGTAAAATAGGAGTTTTATTAAAAAAAAATTGGAATATCCAAAAAAGTTTCCAAATTTTTAAACTTGCGGATTGCGCTTGCGGATTTTTTTTTATTGAGATTGCGTATTACGGATTGCAGATTATCCGCAATCAAAATCCGATGAGTCCAGCACTGGTCGGAATTCCGATTTCCGAAAAATTTTAAACCCCGGAATTCCGATTTCCGACTTTTTTGGGTCGGAATTCCGGTTTCCGAAAATTTTGAGACCCCGGAATTCCGATTTGCGAAATTTTTTAGGCCTCGGAACCTTCCGAAATTTTTTGAGGTCGTCGGTCCCCTCCCTGGTATGTGCCAGGGATGTGCTCTGTTCTGATTTACCAGAATTTCTAGTCGTTTTGGGCACCAGAATTCTGATTTCTGTTTTTTTTGGGGCTACAAAGGCTGGCATGCTCGTCGTGACATAAATTGTCGGTGCCGAATTTTCACTCCCTTGGTGATCTGACCCAGGCATGGCCACTGATATCCGGATATGCGCGGATATATCCGGATATGGATTGATACGGAAACAGAATTTCAACATATACGATTATGATACGATACGATACACATCCCTCTGGTCGGTGCCCTTGTAACTTTTTCAAAACCAATCAATCACAACCAAGCAATTTTGTACCATTCAAAAGCTAAAAAATGGCTATGTGCCTGCAAAAATTAAGATAGTACCGGGCAGAAAAGTTATTACTCGAAAAACTCGAAAATCCATTTTGGTTACTTTTTTGATCATAACTTTTTGCTTGGTTAACAGATGATCTTTTCTTTTCTCGAAAGCTTCCGAAATTTGAAGAAAAAATTCCTAAAAATGTAATGCAATTTGACAATAATAATTGGGGCGCTTTGTTATTAATAAATTTTGTTTTTAAATCCTGAAAAGGCCAAATCGAAAATGCGACCTTGACTAAAAATTGGATAGGGCTTGTAAAAATTATAGGAAATGATTAACAAACAAAAAACCCTTCAACCGTTCAATTGTTTCGCGAATTCGTTTTTTATTAAATTCCACAGCATTGAAGTGCAAGATGGGCTTAATCGATGGGAAAAAGCTTGGCACTGTCTATTCCAATTATTGCTTTAAAGAGAAGCGCTATTGTGCCGCGGCCAACTGTTCAACCATTGGTAAAGGGAGTGGGTGGGCATTAGTATTTTTGAATTTAAAAAAAATTTGACTATTAGAACATTTATTAGTTATTAATGGGGGAAGCGTTTGTGACAAGAGGCAAAAGAGAAATAAATGCTTGCACTCTATCGAAAAATATCAAATTAAGTTTTTTTTTCGATCAATACAATAAATCGTGGCCGCTAAAAAGAGCTTTGAGCATCCCTGAGAATCAAATGCATTTTCATGCCCAGTTCCAAAACGTTCAACAAAATTAAATGTATAAAAGTCCGGAATTCCGGTCTCAAAAATGTCCGGACCCCCCGGTTTCATCCCTGGTATACGGGTATCCTGTGATAGTTTATTGGCATTGGTATAACGGTATACTTCGAAAGATGGTTTATTTGCATTTGTACGGTAACTCTGATAGAGTAAAAGTAATGGTTTATTTTTTAATTATTATTACCAGATGGGCTGCAGAAGCTTACGGTGTGGCATTGTTCTGAGACCAACGACTGCAATGAAATTGAAACTCTTTTGAAAAAGGAACTTGGAATCACGTTTATCTGCAAATGTTTGTTTGGTGCGAAGGATGTGGATTTGTCAAATGAACAGCTAATGCTTTCGCACTTGTTCCCGCCGATGATCACCAAGACGGACGGCGGTGACGTTGGTGGTGGTAATGGTACTCCTCCGGTGACGCCGACGGAGGCGGCTACGACGGTGTACACGACGGACGGTTCTCCTTCGTTGACTCCAAATGCAAGCACGGAGGGGGGTATGTACATACATACCAGGGATGGGCGCCGACGACCTCAGAAAATTTCGGAAGTCGGAATTCCGGGGCCTAAAAATTTTTCGGAAGTCGGAACTCGGAATTCCGGGCCTTAAAAAATTTTCGGAAGTCGGAATTCCGAGCCCAAAAAATGTCGGAACTCGGAATTCGGAAGTCGGAACTCGGAAGTTTTAAAAAATTTTCTAAAATATGTTGTCTGAGTTGGATAAATCAATTTACGAATCAAAAACACTAAAACAACAAACCTTTAATAATCAAATTCAACAAGAAGCAAGTTTGATTGCAAAAAAAATGAGTTTTTGAACTTTTTAATATAGGCTCAAAAATTCCTGAAAATGAAAATTTTAGGGCTTTTTATTAGGGCTTTTTGTTGGGGGGTGGGGTCGGCGGTGCCGCCGATAAGCGCTACCGGGGAAAAAATTAAGTTTTAGTGAATTCAATTAGGAAATATGCCTAAAATTTGCAAAAAAAATTACCATTTTATAATGGTTTTTGAGATATGACTAAGAATCAATAAAAGGACTATTAATTAAATAAATCAAAAGGTTTTCACTAGGGGAGTAGAACCCAACATAAGTCGGAAACAGCTCAACCAACCACTGAGCCATATAGGTATTAACAAAGAACGCCTTACAAAAGATATTAAATTAAGGATTTTTAAAATTTGATTTGCCATTGTGTTCAAAATTGATACAAATTGTCATTTTGTTTTGCAAAAATTTTGGGTAACACTTCCGAAAAAAGTTCCGATTTTTTCCTTATTCGGAAGTCGGAACTCGGAATTCCGCATTGTCAAAAATTTTCGGAAGTCGGAACTCGGAATTCCGAGCTCAAAAATGTCGGAAGTCGGAACTTCGGAAGTCGGAATTCCGCCCATCCCTGATACATACTAGTGTTTGGCACGGTACGGTATTACCGCAATAAAACGGTAATTATCGAAGAAATTTACCGTTACCGATTACGGACCGAAAAAAGTTTTGGTATTTCGGTATTTTTCGGTAACGGTAATTTGCCGAATTACCGTTACCGATTACCGAAAAACCGCATTTGCCGAACACTAAATACATACGATCAGTACACCAATTTCCAAATATTCGAACTCTGACTGGAATACCGCGGTAATTTACCGTTTTACCGCGGTAAAACGGTAATTACCGCGGTAATTACCGAAGCCGAATTACCGTTACCGATTACCGACCGAGAAAAATGTTGGGATTTCGGTATTTTTTACCGATTACCGAAAAAACCTATTTGCCGAACACTACTATTGATGTCGCCATTTATCCATTTTTTTAACAAATTTTCGGAAAAATGGAAAATATGGTCTTAAAATTGAAAAGATGTAAAATTTGAACGATAAATTGTTATGATTGGTCCAAAATCACAATTTGGGCAAAACAAAAGCGCTGAAATGTCTTGGGCCCGGGTTTTCAAAGGAATTATTTTTAGAAAATCACAGTTTTCGTCCAACCGTCGCAAATCTTTGGTTGATTTTTGTGCTGCTGACGTTGGGTTGGGATTTTTTTTAATTAATAAATGTTTTCAAACATTTTATTAATTTTAAGGACTTTTGGTCTCGTAGAAAGCCATGCTTCTGGGCAGGCAGCGCTTGAACGATGGTGGGAGCAGTGATATGAATTGCAGTGGGAGCAGTGATGTGAATTGCAAAGAAAAACAATTTCACGCTTTTAAGTCCTATGCAAAATTATCTACCTATTTTCCAAATGCCTCCTACATTATTTAAAATAAACAAAATGTTGGCATACTGTATTTATGCAGCACAAACAGTGCATTTTCGCTCTGAGCCAGGGTTCAAACCCGCTAGACTGTAAGGATGAGTTTGACTCATTTTTCGATAAAAAACAATTATGGATTGATTGAAAAAGATTTTAAAAATTCAAAAAAAATAAACAAAGGCTAATAAAAAACATAGTAACAGTTTTGGAACCATAAGTACCATTTTAAAAATTGCCACCCCGTAAAGTTCGAGCAGTTCAACCAACTAGGCATGCATCCCAGACGGCTTTATAAATTTTTTTGTCAAAAAATGCGAATTTTGCCTAAATCTAACAGTTATTGATCGTTTAAGCAGTTTTCTGGTCTTAAACTGTTTTATTTTGGTAGCGCGCATGTTATTGCATCTTATGAACCAGTTTTATTCGCGTGACGAAGCTCAAACATTTGATGGATTTTGCACGCGCCGAACGGTTGATGTAATCCGGTGGATACGTTTTCGACGCCAATGCACCCGTGCCGAACGCTTTAGCTGATCGAAAGAAAATAAAATTTATAATAATCCCCCTCCCCCACATTTGTTCATTCATCATTTACGCCTATTTGGTTGACAAAAGTTTTTTTACACAGAGTTCGAATATCTGCTGCTTTAGCAGCTTTTTTGAAAGTCCAATGCTGCTGCTTTTTTTTTTGAAATGCTATTTTTTCCACCGCCCCGCCCCCGGGGGCAACAAACAGTCGACGCTCACCGCTCCTGGAAGCTCAGAACCTCCACCAACAAAGTCGCCGAATGCATTTCGAATTTGTGGGCATTCCAAAACAGTCCTTTCCCCAATCGATATATTATGCACAATTGACAGAAAACAAGGCAAATCGCTATGCTGTAGAACGAATCCACCCCCGGCAATCATTAATTAATTAATTACCTAATTAAAAATTAGCGACTGTTCACGCGGCCGTTGCAAAACTGCATAAAGATTAATGAAATTTACTTCATTTGCGCACGTTTTCCAAAAAAAAAACCCCGGTGCGGGTGGGTCTATTTGAATTGCGAAAATCCGGGTAAACGGGAACAGGACGTTTCAGCGCCAAGTCTTTTTCACTTTCACATCTTATTACGTGTTTACATCATTTATTTAGTGCATTTTTTTTACATCAAACACTGGTTTCACACTTTTTTTAGTAATTTTAAATGCCAAATTCTATTGAAACCAAAAAACGGAAAGTAAATTGACACCTGAAGCAAGTACACCTCTACGCCGATTTGGCGAACAGTCGTCGCAAATAGGCGGTGGTTGACGACGACACGTTTGCCATTCATTTCATTTTTACCATTCGTTCTTTTCTCCCAATTTGCTGAGTCGATCATGTGTCTGTCTTATTATGGCATACAATGAGTTAGTTTTGGTAAAATTGAAGAATACTTGTACCTCACCAAATCCCACAAATTATATATCAATCGACTCCTCTCTAAGCCTAACGCACGAATCTGAAAGAATTTTTTGGCGGAAACCATTTTGAAGCAAGTTATGAGCCCGGGACTGAAGTGTCTTTTTGACTGGGGACTCAGTTGTCCATTGATTAAAAATGAGCAAAATCACTTATATAGGATTTAAAATTATGAATTTGTCGATAAAAAATAAAAATTTAAAATTTAAAGCGGTTTTTGAACCGGTTTAAATTTTTAAAAATTAAGGAAAAACGATTTTTTTAAAAATAACTAAATTGGGGTTCATTAGGCTTAGCTTGGGGTTTGTTAGGCTTAGCTTGGGGTTCGTTAGGCTCAGGCCTAAGCCACCCAGGCTCGGGGCGCGTTAGGCTTAGGCCTAATGCTCCATTGCGAGTTTTAAGCGTGATTTTGCTCATTTTTTAATCAATGGACAACTGAGTCCCCAGTCAAAAAGACACTTCAGTCCCGGGCTCATAACTTGCTTCAAAATGGTTTCCGCCAAAAAATTCTTTCAGATTCGTGTGTTAGGCTTAGAGAGGAGTTGATTGATATATAATTTGTGGGATTTGGTGCGGTACAAGTATTCTTCAATTTTTCCTTAGTTTTTGTCCGAATTTGTTGAGTCAACCTTTTGCCCTATTTTGGACCAAAAATTAAAGAAGCATATTTAACAGTGTCAGTACGTTTTGCCAACGCAGCAAAATGTTTCATTTCGCCAACTCATCAAAAACTTACATTTCGATCAATTTCGAACCCCGGACCCGAATTCGAAGGTTTTTTGATTTTAAAATTTTTTTGGAATCTTTTGGCCTCAAAACATTCGAAAACATGCTCAAAATCATCCAAAAACGTAAAGTTGGCAAAATGTACAGTTGGCAAAAGGTACCATTGGCAAAACGTAATGTTTTTACTGAGTTGGCAAAACGTACCATTTTTGCTGGGTTGGCAAAATGTACAGTTGGCAAAACGTAGTGTTACCATATTTAACAATCATGCCAAATTCCCGAACCTTTTAATTTTTATATAAAAGGTGGAAGTTTTTCAGCGATACTGCTGCTACCACTTTTGAGTTTATCCAACAAATTAACGAAATGGTAGCGGGTGATTCCGATTGAGTCAGCCATTGAAAGAATGAGTTAGAGATGCAGATCACTACACTCTCTCATTCGCCCAATGTCTGTCAGTCGAGTCACTCTAGCCCCCCTCCCCGCAAGCATAACACTGCTCTCTCTCTCTCTCATTTTCTAACAGCCTGCCCTAACCAACCCTTTTTCACGATCAATCAATGTATTATGGCGGGGAGGGGCAAGTTCGGGTTTTCCGGGACCGTACTCTTTTAGTGTAAGGAGAAATTTTGGGGATTCGAAAATATTCGATCATGAAGCGATAAACGTAAAATTATTCGGGCAGATATATGTACGGGTGTTTGTAGAACAAATCAATATCTGGAGGACTTATATTATCCATAAATGGGTACAAATTTGGACATGTTGATTATAATGATCAGGGCTAGGATGTGAAAATTATCAATCAGTAGGGCTGCTACTTTTAAGAAGAAAAATTGCATAAAGGCGTCTAAAAAAGCAAAAAATTAGCAATCTTGGCAAGAAAAATTCGAATTTTATTTCATTTTTTAAAGAAATTTTTGAAAAAAGCTTCTAAAAAGTCGCCAAAAATGCTAAAATAGGCTCAAAAAAAAATCTTAAAATATTCGAAATAGGCTTGAGCCTAGGCTTGAAAAGTCTGAAATAGGCTTTTTTAGGCTCGGATAAGCTCGTTAAAACGAAGAATTGTTTGGGTTAAAAACATGTTTTTTTTCGTGTATAACTCGTGAAAACAAAGCTGCAGAGAAAAGAGGCTTTAGCTTAAAAATCCTAGCCCTGATAATGATGTTGGTGGTGGTGATAAAGTTGGTCAACTCTTTTACGCCATTATTTATGTATTTATAGTTTCTGTTTTTTGGGGCAAATGTCCATAATAAATGTCATCAATAGGGTCGAGATTTTTAGGGACTAAAAAACGTGAAAAAGGGACATATAATAGGGACTAAAAACCCCCAAAATAGGGGCTTAAAACCACAAAAAATGGCAAAATAGGGACAAAAAAATATGCTAAAACTGACCAAATCCAGTCAATTTTTGCGTAAAACCTTTAAAAATTCGGCAACCTTTATTAATTTGGCTCTCACAATTGTAAATGCATTATTTTTCACATGTTTTGAAAAATTTTATAAAAAATATCAAATAAAAAAATTTTAGGGAAAATTTCGATCCTTGGGGGTGGATTTTTTGTCAAAAAAAAAGTCATTTTTTAGGGGTGCATTTTTGGTTTGAAAATTTTTTTGAATTTAAAGTAGGGTTGTCACCCCGCGTGCGGGGTTGAGAATTGCGGGGTCGGGGTTTTTCGGGGGCGTGACTGTCGGGGTCGGGGTCGGGGTTACCCAAATCGGTCGGGGTCGGGGTCGGGGTTGCGGGGTTTTTAAAAATTTTTCTTCAAAATTTTAGAGGTCAAATTTTGAGAAAAAGTGCCTAAAATATTGAATTTCTCCAGAAATTTTTGGAAAAATGCCTAAAATATTGCATTTTTTCTTAATATTTAGGGCAAAGTGCCAAAATAGGGACTAAAAACGCAAAAACGGCGAAATAGGGATTTATTCTCAAAAAGGGCGAAATAGGGATTTTTAGGGACTAAAAAGTTGCTCTAATTCAAAAATATTTCGAAATGAATGCTATTTCTGGGCTTCTCTCGTCAAACCCTATCCGCAAAAAGAAAGGTTAAACCATAAAAATCTCGTCCCTAGTCATAAATTCGGGGAAAGAAAGGGCACATGGCATTTTCATCAAATTTTCGGTGTCATTTGTCAAAAAAGTACATTTTTAACCATTTATGTACGAAAAACATGTTTTTAGCCGAAAATATCGTCGTTTTAACTCACCAATCCGAACCTTAAACCTATTTTGGGATTTTCGCACCAAAATAAGGCAAACTATTCAAGTAAAAAGGCTTTTTACCCGTATTTGCCACTACGTTTTTAAATAATTTTTATAAAAAATGCAAAAGATAAGAATTTTTGCCAAACTAATTTTTATAAGAAATTTTTTGTATTAAATTAAAATTTTTATTTATAAGAATGTATTTTAATTATTGGGGGAAAACAATGCACAAAACTGCTCAAAGGTATTCACATAATGGAATGTCAAATGCGAAAAGATTCATCAAATATCACCGGATCTATTTCTCCCTCATTTACACGCGGCAAAACGATGACCGTCTTCCCCGCATGTTGCGCACCAATCACCTTTGCAACACATTGGTGACCCAAAGAACTGCACCATCCGCGGTTAAAACGCCGGTCATGGCCAACCCCTCTGGCAGGCGCCGGTGGTGCGCGAGGCTCAGGAGGGCTGCAGTGGGTACAGAAATGCCGTGAATTCTGTACCATGCCCGAAATTGCAGCCCCAGCTGTCGTGAATTCCGAACCCAAAAATGTCCAAAATAAAATATTTACTCGGGGTCGTCTCCAGGCCGTCGGCCGAGCCTATCGACCATTCGTCGTCACAAACCTAAATAATTTATAATACGAACCATTAAAAAACGTTAAAATTTCCAAAAATATTGCATTAAAAACATTTTATACCAGGGTCGGATAAGTCCAAATTAAAAATAAAGGACAACCTTTAAATTAAAGTTTAGCTGGTCAAATGAAGCAGAGATTTTAACAATTTATTCGCATATTTTTTGCTCAAAATGATTTTTCTAACCAATAATTCTTTCCAAGCAGCAGCTTGTGCAAAAATTGCGCCGTTTGCACAGCGCGTCAGCTACGGTGACCTGCATTGGCATGCCGATGGGCGCTGCTTTAAGTATTATTTTCTATTTTCGAGTAAAGCCGCTGACAAACCGGGATAATCTTTCCCAAACCGGGTCGGGCGGGATAATGCCCCCCAACCGGGATCCCGAATAACTGGGTCAGAATTTCAAAAACCGGGATAATTTCTCCCAATCCCGACTAACCGGGTGAGATTTCAAGGAATTGATAAAACTATTTAGTTACCGGACGCCCTTGGCGGTGCCGGACAGTGCTTATGCTGTGCCCTCTGTGTTTCTTTCGAACGTGCGTGCAGAGTTTGCGCTCGTTATTGCAGCCAAAATCGCAGAACCTGTAAAATGCGGGGACTTTCGGACTCAAAGATACCGGATATTTCGAAATTAAAAACGCCACAAATTTTGGACCCAAAAATACCCGGAATTGCAGGCCCGAAATTCCCCGGAATTACATACCCAAAAATCCCCGAATTCCTGACCCAAAAAAAATCCCTGAAATTACAGACCCAAAAATCCCCGGATTAACTTACTCGCAACAGTGCGTTGCTCCTCGCTCAGTCAGCGTGTGGATCATTGCCTGGTGGCGCCGAAGTCCGGCCAACGTAGCGAATTCTTTGGTGCAAAAGATAGCCCCAATTAACAGGTCGCATTGTACCATTTTTATATCTAAGAAGAAAAACGAAAACAGGTAAACTCTTAATAAATTAAATATACAGATAATATTTAAATTTTAGTATTTATTTGATTTTTTCTTTTGGAGTTTTAATAACGCAGCGAATTGTTTCTCCACAGTAAATAAATTTTTGAAGTAATTTAAAATTTCTTTATTTAAAAATTCAGATCCAAGAAAATGTAAGGGAGCCGGAAAATTTCGAAATAGTAAATATGACGAAAATAATTTATCAGACTTTAGAACGTTTTAAAAGGTTCTTCTTAACCGCGGGGAAAATTTTAAGATTTTTAATAAAATTTGTTTAAAAAATTGGTCAAAAACTTACGAATTTGAAAATCAAAAAGGTCCCCCGATAATTTAACAAAAACCGGTTTCGGTTAACCGGGTGTTGGCCAAAAACCGAAACCGAAAACCGTGGATCGCAAAACCGGCCTAACCGAAAACCGGGGGTACCGGTTTAAAACCGACCGTGAACAACCCTATAGAGAACCATCTAAAAAACAAGGGAACGAGTTGATGAAAAGGGAACGAGTTGATATAAAGGGAACGAGTTGATAAAAAGGGAACGAGTTGATAAAAAGGGAACGAGTTGATGGGGTACGAGTTGGTGGGGAACGAGTTGATATTTTACCAAATGTGACAAAATGAAGTAATTCAAATTTCTTTTTTAAACTTTGTTCTAAGAAAAATGTAATGGAGCGTAAGGTTTTTGAAATAGTAAAAATGAAGACATTTTGGAAAAAAGGTCAGAAGAGGGATGTAAAACATTCCAGCAAATTGGAGACTCAACAATAAATGAGGATAGAAAAAACAGAAAAATGATTGGCGAAGAAATCAATATCAAATGAACAAAACAGAGAAATAGAAAAAAAGAAATAGTTAAGGTCCGGTGGTGGCAGGCGTTGTGGGCAAAACGATGCCGCGCTACTGTCTATTTGGGGATACGGTAAGAGGGGGAGGGGCGCTAAAACTGTTTTATTGATTGATTTTGTTCAAAAAACAATTAATTTCCCATTCTCTCAAGGTGAACACGGCGTCAAGAATGGAGAACACATCGAAACGTGAGATTATATCAAAAAAACAAATTTTTTAACCCAATTTTTTTCTCCTTTTCTAGCCCTCAAAATTCACTGCAGTCAGCAGACGAAGGAGGCGTTGGAGGAAGAACATGCGGGCTTTGTGCTCGAAGAGCGCGGCATGGTTCCGGTCAAAGTGAGTAATCGATCATTTTTATGTATTTGTTTTTCATCAGAAAGTTGAATGCCTTTAAAAGAAAATACTGACTATATTTGATCAGAGAAATTCAATGGACTTGATCAGAGATCTTTGAATAGACTGATCAGAAAACACCGGATGGGCCTGATCAGGATCAGAGAATTGGTCTTGAAATTCAAATGGGTCGGATGAAAGTCCGATTAAAGAACGTCATATAAATATATTTGATCAGAGAAATTTAAATGGATCTAATCAAATCTTCGAATAGACTGATCAAAGAGATTCTATCGGCATTTGCTGATCAGAGAAATTTGATTGGGTCTGATCAGAAAGCTTTCGAACATATGTAATCGATCGAATCAATAATGTTTTCCACTTAAACTCGCAGGGCAAATGCGCACGCACTGGTTGCTCCGTCGCGAGGACTACAATTTCTTCAAACAGGAAGAAGAGGAGCAGCAGCAACAACAGGAGATGGAGCCGGAATGCGAGGACAACGAGTTCAAGCAGTTGTTTGACCCCGCAATTTTTCCACCCAAAAACATCATCCAAATTCGGGGGGCGGGGTTTCCTCCCCCAGCCCCGCAAGCTCCGAACGAAATGCTAACAAATAATTTCTCCCGTTTTTCATCGAAAATGTCTTGTTTTTTCCCACTAGCCATCCAAGCAAATTCTTGCGCTTCGTTGCATCGTGGCGACAACGCGTCGTCGTCAACCACCACCTATTTGCGACGACTGTTCGCCAAAAGCAATTGGCGGTGACAACGGCAGCAAAAGTTCGTTTTCGATAAGTGCTGCGGCTGCACAACAACAAATTGTTTCCATTTTTTGGACAATGATTTTTATTTTTTCATAACAACTCGGTCATTTAAAAACAAATTTTGGCAATTTCTGCATTCACCCATACATCAAGCAGGTGCTGGAGATGATGAACTTGGTTGTGCTGTTTCTGCTTTCATGCTGACCCAGATAAATCCCAAAAATATTGGTCGATATCCCGGGTCGTCCCGACAAATCGTGATCTCAATCAATCTCGACAAATTTTTTTTCCGGGATTTTGCAGGATTGAACAAATGGTCGAACTTTTAGGTGGTTGGCGAATTTGTTTTCGGTCGAATTATTTATATTTTCCTAATTTGTAAGTTTAGTATTTTTAATTTTGAAATAAAATATATTTTTTTATTTGTTTTTAATATATTTTTTCGCATTTCCGTTTCCGGTGCTGGGACCAAAAAACTAAAAGTTTGACTATCCAAATTCAGAAACGTTCAAAAATACTTAATGTGCTTGTTTTTGATAGATGACACTGAAAATTTAATGAAAATGGCAGTGGCCCTTTTTTGCGCTATAATTGATGATGTGTATTTATTATGGCACATTTGCACCCAAAAACAAACAAAAACCACGTAAATAATGGGCCTAAAAGAGGGGGTCAATTTTCTTGACAAATTTGGCCAAATCTTGGCCAACTTCGTCACCACCACCACCATCATCATCATCATCAACACTTCCAAATTTGGCGCCAACGCATCGGTGTGTTTATGTGGAGGTTTTAAGTTGACTCTCTCTCTCTCTATTCCCAGAGGACGCCGAATGCCCACCCCGCCATTCAATGAAAAGCTTCAAATTTGGCACTTTTTCCCCTTTAGGCAAATTGCACCCCCCCCCCCCCTCACCCCAACTCCCTCTGCCCCCGGGCGACTAATTTGGTCATTTTTTGCTCGTAAATTGCGAGCAGTAAAATGAAAATCTGTGGATGGGTCAGGCCGTGCCGCCATGATTAATTAACTGTATAAAAGTTTGGTGTGTGTTGGAGCCTTTTGTTTTTGTTTTGTTTTCGGGTAAACGGGAAATTGTGGGCTTACAAATTAGCGGGGATAGTGGGGGGGGGGGGGGGCGGGGGTCGGCCTCAGCTGGCCATGGCACACAAAAACTGTGCCAAAATACTGCACAGGACAATTTGGCACTCACTGCTCACTCATTCACATTCACTTAAATTCCATCATGGCACCATTTTTACGCTCGTAACCCCAATATCATGGACTTTTGGATAAAAGCTGAAAGCATAGGAATTCTCCATTTAAATTTTCAAAAAATATACCAGATTGCTAGATAGTTGAGGCTTCAACAAAAATTTTTGTTGCCTTGCCTAAAATTGGACAAGCGCCCCGGATACCTAATTGTCTTATCCGTATCGGTCCCGGAAAAGCCTCCCACATACCCTAATTTTTATCAAAATTTTTTTCTTTTGACCAAAATTGACCTAAATTTTAGAGGCTTAGCAATGCGCTTAATTTAAATTTTTGAAGCTAATCCGAACAATTTTTAGGTTCTCAACACATTGTCGTGCTCTGTCCGGCACATCTCCACATTTAACGCTGCCGATGCCATCATCATCATCGTCGTTGTCCAGCACCATGCCGTCCTCCCCAATTGTTCCACAACGTGCCATCACTGCAGCAGCATCACTGAACGGCATGAGCAGCAGGCGATGTTCTTCGATGTTGTTGATGTTGTGGTGTTGCTGCTACTGCTTGCTGCTGCTTTGCACGAGTGATGCGGCGCCGTTGCAGTCATCCGCCGGCACCGTCAGCGGCGAGCAGTTCGAACGCGCAGACAGAGACTATCGTCCGTTGCAGGTGAGAAGCACCCGACATGAAAATAGACACTTCAAATTTCAACATTTTTGATGGGCCTTTGGCATTTCGATTTTTTGTGCCATCGATTCGCAAATACTTGGGAGATATAATTTGTGTCAATGTGCCCATTATATTGTAGTTCGGCAAGCGCGAGTCGTACAGGCCGCTGCAGTTTGGCAAACGGACTGTTGCCAGCAGAGGGCTGCTGTTTGCGCCCGCCGTGGCACCGCCGGCATTCATGCACAACCTGCTGCACAACGGTGGACTTGAAGAGATGGACCCGACGATGGACCAATACGTTTTGATGGTGGAAAAGAGACGGAAATGAATGAACGAACGAATGAATGAATGGCGGAGAGGGGACGAGAGAGTGCATGGAACAGACAGAGACGGAAAGACGAGCAGAGAAAACTGAGAGAGAGTCAAAATGCCAGAAAACTTAGCTTAAATGCGCCTGTCCAATCACCATTTAAACCAGAAAATGTGCTGTAATTGTTCACACCCACACATTTTGATCGAGAAACTCCCTTTGACGAGAGAATATGTAGAACAGAGAGACGGGGCAGAGATAACTGAGAGAGTCAAAATGCCAAAAAAACTTAGTTCAAATGCGCCTGTCCAATCACCATTTAAACCAGAAAATGTGCTGTAATCATTCACACCCACACATTTTGATCGAGAAAACCCCTTTTGACGAGAGAATGTGTAGAACAAAGAGACGGGGCAGATTGAGGAGTGGGGGTCGTTTCGGCCCCAGACATTTGAATGCCATAAATTTTTGTTAAGCAATTTTTTCAAAAAGGATTCGTTTTTAGGGGTTCAAGCACTTGTATAGAACAGAGTGCGTAACTGTCCTTATTCAGGGTTCGTATTCGTCCTTGAATGCTGGACATGGGCCCTCGGTCTTGAAAAATTGAAATGTCCTTATTTCCAAGAATGTCCTTGGAAAATGAAAATTTGGCTGGAAGTTTAAATATAAATGTCTTAACCCGACACGAACCCTATCCTTATTTATAATATTTGAGCGAGTCAAAATGCCATAAAAGAAACTTCAAAAAATATAAAAAATGGCAACAACACCAACAAACCAATTCTACCGTTCATTTATGCTAATGCCAAAAAAAAGATTCATTTAAATGAGTGCGTTCTGATTGATTATTATTAAAAAATTAATGTCTTGTCGCCCCTTTCGTCGACTGCACTGTCCTCTTTGGGCCTTGCGAGGAGCCGTGCAAAAGTTGGCAATACGGTTTCAATGACCTGAAAATGTGTCGCAATTCATTCCAAATTAACACATGAAAAAAATTTTTGCAAAAATTTCTCGCCTTAAAAATTTAATGCCAGAGGTTTGCCCATTAGGAATTTTTAGAAAAAATTTGCTACTAAAAAATACGCCCTTTTGAGACGGCCGAACCGTTGAATTTTTGTAAAAATTTCCTGCGCCGTTGTTGCTCTTTTTTCAAATTCAAAAAAACAAGAAGAAATTCTTAACCCGATGGGTGCTTGCGGATCGAATCGAGATTTTGATCGAGGATTTCGATCTCGAAAAGAACTTTCAACGACCGAGAATCTCGATCGTCCGGCCTCTAAAATTTGGATTGCAAGGCCTTAAAATTTTTCAGGAATCGGAATCCGACCATCCCTGGGATATGGATGCGATGGGGGGGTGGACCCATTTTCAATAATCCCCAATTTTTGTTTGTTGGCGGAATGGGCGCCCGCCCGCGCTCACATGACGCCGGCCTGCAAGAAGCAATCGCACAGCTGGGACGCCTCCGTTTTCCAGCCAATTCGCCATGCGCACCGCTTCAGCACCGGGCCAACCAAATCCTCGGCAAACTTTGGCTGACACCTTACAAATTAGGGGGGGGGGTCAAAAAGTCAAATTTATTTAAAGTTTTTTAAATTTTGTTTACTGAATTTAAAAAAGTGATTAAAAACATGCTCAAATTTGTTGAAACACGACTGTCCGGCATCTTTGTGCAAGAAGCACTCCTTCATGCACTTGGCGAGGTCTTCTGCGGTCTATAACAAATTCAATATTCCAAAATTAGATTAATTAATGTATTTCAATAAATTACTTATAAATACCGTAGTTCCTCCCTTTTAGAGCCCCTCCGGGACGACGACTCCATTTTTCAACCCCCCCTCAGGGGCTCTAATATAGAGGAGGAAACCGATATTTCAAAAATAAATAATTATTGAATATTTTATTAAGATTCAATGATTTTTAAAAATTATCCAAAACAAAAATTCTAAAAAAATAAAGCGCATATTGCAAAAAAAAGGGTTTAAAACTGTTAAATATAAAAAGAATGAATTAAAATACTCTAAATTAAATAGTTCAAGTTAAAAGTTGAACATTTTCAGACTTTAAAAAATTAAAAAATGCATTAATACAAAAAAAAAAGATTCAAAAATTGCCGCTCCGACTGACCTGGACCACTGGCTTATTCGCGGGGCCCATCGCGCGTTCAAATGCACTTGCTTGGGCCATCATCCGTTCTTCGCCGGAGGCGACGACGCGCTGCAGCGACACGTACTCAACTTGTGGCCCGTTTTTGGTGGGAAAACATCTGAAATTAAATTATTAAGGTAAATAAAATTGTAGGATGGTCACGTTTTTGCGGTGCTGTTGATGCATGAAATGAACTGGTTGAGCAGCGGTGCACGACTTTCGAAACACTGCTTGAGCACGTCGGGCTTGGAAGCAATCTGCACACACGGGCGGGAAAGTGATCAGCAGAAGAAAGCAAATTGGAAAGAATTGATCAAAAATTGAGGTGGAAAATTATTGATTGAAATAAAAGATTGTAACAAATTTTTGATCAAAAAAGTGTAATCAAAAAATCAAATTAATATAGTTCAAATAAAAATTTTGATCAGAAAAATGTGACAAAAATCAGATTTTAATATATTTGATCAAATGTGCAAATGGAAAAACTTATGATCAGGAAAAAAAGACCGAATGAATTTCTAAAAGTTTTTTATTATACAGGAATTTATTATTTTTCTAGTAAATTTTGCATTTAAAACAGAGTGCGTAACTGTCCTTATTTATAAGATTTGTCCTTATTTGAGGGGTGCCAATCTTATAAATGCTAAATGTCCTTATTTATAAGATTTGTCCTTATTTGAGGCCTCCGTCCTTATTTTGTTCTATTTTTCGAAGTTTGTGAAGATTTTCATAATATTTTGATTCAATATTCAAAATTAGAAATTTCGAAGCGAATTGGACCAATTTTCATTACAAATTGAGTCAAAATTCCAAAAAATTTTCTCGGCGGCGCCTATCGGCACCGCCGACCTCCCTCTCAGAACCCAAAAATCGTTGACAATTTTTCTTCACAAATGTCGTTAAATTCTTGTCCCGGCGGCGCATAGCCCCCTACTAAAGCAGAATTCGCAAAAAAAAAATCCATTTTTGAAAATCGTAAAATTTTCGATAATCCATGGGAGCAATTTCCAACCCCGAATTGTTGAGGAAATTTGTTGGTGGAGAGAAATATGATTAAAAAAACACATTGTATGTCAAAAATAAACATTTTGCTGCATTTTTAAACATTTTATAAAATGTCCTTATTTCTGACCCCAAAATCTTATTTTTGACCTTCACTGTCCTTATTTTCAAAAATTTTAGTTACGCACCCTGATTTAAAATTGTTTTGATGCTTTTTAGCCTTAAAAAAATTACAATTTTAGTAAATTGTTTTTGAAAAAATGTTGGCCTTGCCTTGCCCGAGTCGTTCTGGTCCCAGCACGTTTTGAAGCAGTCCTGAAAGTCGACGAAAATGTCCTTCAGACACGGCTCCTGCTCCTCACACGAGCATTGGCGAACAAATTTGCCGGTCTTTGCTGAGGCGACCATTTCCTCCACAGTCTTTTCGAATGTTTGTTGCTGTTAAATTATGCAAAAGCATTAATTATAATTTGATAATTAAAATATTAATTTAAATGTAAAAAATTAAATTTAAAATAAATTGGTAATTGACAATGTTTTATATATTTATGTTTACTAGTAGTACAGAAAAACGCGATTTTAAGGAATTGATCCCGGGTCGGGATTGGTCGGGAATGAATAAGCCGAAATAGAATTTCGGCTAAAACCCTCAGTAAAAAAATTATAATTATAATTATTTAAATTAAATTATAATTATAAATAATTATTACAGTGAAAAAATTAATATTTAAATTAAAATAATTAAAACAAAGAAAATTATATAATTAAAACAATAAAAATATTTTAAATTAAAATTTAATATTATTTAAATTTAAAATTATTTAAAAAAAGCTTATTCATATTTTGCAGCTTTCAAGGTCATAAAACCAGACCCCCCCCCCCCCCCCCCCCCCGGGGCGCAAATTTTATCCCCAAAGCAATTGATACACCGCTGTAAAATTGTTCGCCTCACCCTCAACTCAACAGCCCAAAACCCATCATAAAAAAAGCCAAAGTTCATTATTGGGTCCCCCAATAAGTGGCATTAAATAATAAGCAAAAAAATGATCGGTTGGAGAGGGGGGGGGGGGGGGGGGGGGAGGGGGGCGATGGGTTTACGAATTTGAAAATTGAAGGCCGTCGTCGGGTTCATGACGTACAACAATTTTTTAAGGAAATTTAAAACGGACCCGGGGAAGTGAATGCAATATAAAAGCATTTGAACAGTCAGTTTTGCTAGTTCAAATTTAAACAGGTAAGTTGCTTTTTATGTTTTTAAACAAAGCGGGGACAGGGAGGCGGGGATCCTCGATAGTTAACTTTAATGTTCTTAAACAAAGCGGGCACAGGGAGGCGGGGATCCCCGATAGTTAACTTTAATGTTCTTAAACAAAGCGGGGACAGGGAGGCGGGGATCCCCGATAGTTGACTTTGATTTTCTTAAACAAAGCGGGGACGGGGAAGCGGGAATCCCCGATAGTTGACTTTAATGTTTTAAACAAAATGCAAATTCAATTTTCATTTTTTTAATTTCTTGTTGATTTAAAAATCCTTTAGATTTCATAGAAAAATTTTGTAAAGAAATTTCATAACATTTTTTGTTTGTTTGATAAGCTCGACCTGCTGCGGGTGTGCCTGTTGTGTTGCATTGTTGTTTTCAGCCCCAAATGTTGTCACAACAATTGTTGTTGCTGCTGCTAGCAACAGAATTATTGAAAACATTTCTTTTATTGACAAAATCCAAAAAAAAATTAACAAATTAATTTATTTGTCTGTTTCAATCGAAGTTTATGTGCATTTCTGGGGAAATAAAATACCCAGCTTTATGTGCGATCACAAATTATAATACTATGGCTGTATTGAGTATTGTTATGGTATGGTATGATATGATCTGAGCGCACGGATCATGGATCAAGAGCTGATCTGAACACGTTGATTATGACGGATCCTTGACAACACTAATATTGGTCATTGGCTCCTGATCTGATCAGTTTATGCTTATCTAATCATTGACGGATCTTGATCAAGAGCAGAACTGTTATCAGCTTCTGATCTGAGCGTACGGATGATCATGAGTTGATCAGCCTATGGCCATGCCGGGTCCTGATCAGTTTATGCCACAACCGGATTGCCATACCTTATCTGATTTGAGCGCACGGATGATCAGGAGTTGATCAAAACCCATTGGCCATACCAGGGTCCTATCTGAGTTTAATGCCAAGAGATGGTATGAATTGATAAAGATTTGATTAGCAACATTGAAACAGTTAAATGTTTTCAGTACCCCAAACATAAACTGCATTTCTTCCGTTTAATGCTTTTATAGTATAATTCTTCGTCGTTCGTCGATCGCAAAAGAAGAAAAATGCGTCGATGGCAAATTGATCAAATCAAGAAAATTTTGTTTTTTTGTACACAAAAAGGACGACGAGGACGAGGAGAGGGCGGACGCAAAGGCGAGGCCACTACCAAATTGTGTTGGGCGCGAAGAAGACAGGGCAGGCGACTGGTGGAAATGAATTAAATTTCTAGTTCTTGATGGGGCCCATTGCAACTCTGAAGAACGCCCACGCAACAACAAAAAAAAGTGATCGGGCGGGGGGACAGTTCAGCCCCAGCCCTTAGCGTTTCAGTCCCAGATCAAAATTTGTTGAGCCTTGGCCATCCATCCATGTCTGATCACTGACTGATAACGCCATTTAAAGAAAGCGATTGTGGTGACCTGCTTGCACAGACAAAAAGAACTGATTTGATCAGACCAGATCAGATCAGATGCAGCTTGATCAGCATTCATTTTGCATTGCTTCGATGCTGATCTTTCTGGTCACGGTCTAAGCAAAAGCAGTGATCTCTGATCATGATCAGTCACACATGACAGCCAAAGATGGTTCTGATCACACCCATGAATTTTCTGATCATACATAAAAACGCCGCTCATTTTTTCTGAGACTCAAACTTTGGAATTGAGTCGGTGTGTCCCCCTCCCCCGCCCATCCCATTCACGTGCAGCAACTCGTCTTAAAACGGTGACTGCGACAATTTTCTGGGTTGGACACTTTTTGTTTGTTTGCCCCCCCCCACCCCCACACGATTGGCGGGGGCGGGGTGGGCACAAAAGTTTGGAGTTTGGGCATCGCAGTGCCAAACAACAATACAATACGCATTATTTAGACAAATTTGAACAAAATTCAGGTCTTCAAAGTATGTACTGTTTCAATAAGTCGGGGGGGGGGGGGGGGACATGGTACAAAGTGTATAAAAATGTAAAACATTTTTTGCAAAATGTTAAACCCCCAATTTTCAGAAATTTTAAGAAAAGTAAAAGAAACCTAAAAGTATAAACAATTTAGCTTTTTTTTGTTGCAAATTTCTGAGCTAAAGAAAACAAATCCTAATGTAAATTTAACCGTGATTCTGGCGCCACTTAAATTTTTAAAAATAATTTTTTTTTGTTTGGAGGGAATTTGGCGGCGTCGGCATGCGCCGCCGGGGAAATATTAAATTTGGCGAAATGTTATATTCAACAAAATTTAAATGCCCATTTTTGAGCCCAAAAAAATGTCGACAAAAATTTAAATAAATGGCACTTTCCCTGAACACTTTCACAATTAGAACATTCGTACATATTTATGACTTCTTTGTTAAAATATTCCATTCTGCTGCTTGAATACAAAAACAATATTAAAATCACAATTTTGGGGCCAAAACCAACCGAAAAGATATGGCAAGAAAATGCAACATTTTTTGAATCGATCTGATTGATGATGATGAAGACGGTAATAGGTAGATACTGTGTGTATTAACCCTTACAAATGGACGGAAGCGCGGGAAGGAAATTTAAAATTTGCGATATGCACACAAAATGGGCTAAAAAGAGAGTGCATTCAAATGTACACGAAGGTTTTAGGAGTATAAACCAGAGAAAATGGAATGGATTTATGCTGATTTGTGAGGGGATATGTTCAAGCGTTGTTTTGTATTTGGAGTCCGTTTCTTGGTCTCAAATTGAAAGAATTCTCGACTTTTTTTTTGGGGTGGTGTCGAGATCCAAACCTATAGACTCACTCTACTCGGCGCCTCAACAAATTTCAGGTCTCGAACATCCCCGGATTGATCATCACATACATCATATGAGCATAGGTAGTCTGTATTCACAAGTGCTTTCAACTTTCTTGATTGATTGATTGATCAGAGACTGATTAGAATTAGATCATTTTGAAGAGGCTGATTCCGCTAGTTTTTATAAGTTTTTACTTTTAATAAGAATCCGCAATGACTGATCTGCTGATCCATCAAGCCAGATCATCCGGTACCAATTTTTCTTTTGATCAACGACGCTGCTGCTGCTGATGCTGTTCATTTCCTCTCAGAAGCTTCTAACAAGTGTTGTTTCTGGTGTTCATCTTCATCACTGTGATCATCAACATCGTCATGATGCTGTTGATGAGCAGTAGCAGCAACAGCTGTTGCTGCTGCTGCCGCTGCTGCTGGTACAGCTCGTGCCGATGCCGAATCGCCGTCAAATGGCAAACCATCAGCAGGTGCGGCATGTTCAAATGTGACAATTGCCGGTGGTGTTCGGCCGCTGATCATCGGCGATGGACGCCCAATGGACAGGGGACGGCTCATCTGTCGGATGGACTCCTCCAACGGCGACGGGAAGAACATTGGACGCGCCAGGGGACGATGAAAGTGAGCAGCAGCAGAAGCGTCGGATGACGATGATGATCATGAAACGGGGATTGGGAACGGTGTGGACGCGTCAGACAACGTTAATTTTGGAAATGATTGACAAAGTTTGGCTCAAAGAGATGTGATCGGTGTTTTCATCCATTGATCAACCAACCCGCAGGCATGAAAACACTGATCCCGTGCCAGACATTTGGGGGTCAGATCAGATCAGAACCATGAATAGTTTTGTTGATCTGGATAAAACGGTCGAATAA
Organism: Globodera pallida; assembly: GCA_020449905.1. Lineage (NCBI taxonomy): Eukaryota > Metazoa > Nematoda > Chromadorea > Rhabditida > Heteroderidae > Globodera > Globodera pallida. Next base: position 2,980,000 of record JAIXHY010000009.1, on the reverse strand, counting down.
AAAGGTCAAACAGTAGGTAAAGTCTTCAAAAAGTGTATCGGATCCAAATAACAGTTTTCGATTTGATCAGAACCGAATAATCTCAAAGTCTCGGGTAGTCAGATTCATAATATTTTGGGTCCTGATCTGGCACAAGTAACGGATAAAGCCTGATCAGACTGACTGAGACTGGCCCAATCAAACCAATAACGGAAACACTGATCGGGCTAAATTGAAAATATATATTGGAAAAACCAAAATATCCAACATTCAACCAACCAATCAACCAACCTTGGATCGGATTGCAAATGGAATTTTCTGTAAAGGTGGACAATTGATGATGGGTCATGTAACGCTGGGGTTGTTGTTGTCGATGGAGCCGTTTCTGTTGTTGTCGATGCTGAACGACAGCGGCGGAGGGAATGGAGGAGGTCAGACGACGCCAAATTCTGTTGAAATCTGCGCCACTATAAACAAAAACTATGAAATCCGAATGTGGCACGGTCAAGTGTTTGAAAAAACCGGGACCATTTCAGTCCCCGAACATGGAAATTCAGTACCGGTCCAGGCGCCTACAGGCTAAAAACTCGCCGAAAATGCACCCACCACAAACAGAAACTTACGGCGATATGCTCCTGAGCTGCTGCTGTTGTTGCTGTTGCATAAACGCCGCCCGTTTCACAAGCAGTACATCGTCGTCGTCGTCGTCGTCAATGTCCATTTCATCACCCAACTGCGGATGTTCGACTGAACATTGGTGCCTCAGCGAGTGAATGGAACGGCGTGCCCACATCCCGCGGCTACCGCCGCCGAAGAACAAATGCTGCAGCAGAGAGCAGTTTTATTAATAAATATCCAAAACTTTAAAAGGATTTTACAGCACTATACATTTCAGTTCCGGGCGTCTGGTTTTAACTAGAGAACGGATCGATCGAGATTCTCGATCGATCGGTCCTCAAGTCCGTTCTCTAGTTTTAACTAGGTTGAACGGAACCGGGACTTTTGGAGAAAACCGGTACCGGGACTAAATTTGGTCTCGGTCAAAAAAAACCGGGATTACTAGACAAAAAAATGCTTGGTAAAAAACCGGGACCATTATAAGGGGATTTAAAGAAATTTTGAAAAACCGGGACTAAAATTTCAGTACCAAAATGGAAAAAATTGACCATTTCAGTACTGGTCCCAACCCTAGCTTTAACCATTAAATTTAAATTAATTTTTTAATTAAAATTTTTAAAAAACATTTATCATTTCACCACCCACCCCGGGCTGGTAGTGATGGCTTTCGGCACGTTTGACAAGCATTTGCCTGCCGTTGTACGCATCGGACAGCGACGTCTTTTGCCGTTGCCCGAGGGCTAAACAAAAATAAATAATTAAAAATAAATATAACATAAATTAGCATTTTTTACAGTATAAGAGGATTTTGTTGCAATGATGTCATGCGTAATCCAAGGGGGTCCGGGATTCCAAATTCAATACCGCAAAATCCCGACGGAATCCCAATCCCGTCATGCCGATCACGAACCAACCAACCAACCAACCAATATAAGGGTTCGATCGGAGAATGTCCTCTCTGGTGGATGCCCGCAGGTGCTGATCACAATCATTCAACTCTCCTCCCCCCGCGGCGTGGTTGATGACAGCGCTGCTCTTCTTCTCGTCCAACGAAATGGAACGTTTTCTGAAAATGAACGTTTTGAAATTGATGAAAAAATGGCGTTTTGTTTATTTGTTTTTGCTAAGGATTTTGCCACCATTTTTGGGCTGAATCTTTTTTCGAATTGGCTGTCCAACCTAAATTTGGGCTCCGGCGCCTCATCAACATCCAAAAGCGTGCACTGCTGCAGCTCCTCATCATGCGCGACTGCAGGTTGTTGTGCAGCAGCAAAACGATGTGGTGACGTCGTCGATAAGAGTTCTTCGTCCAACAACAACAATAAGTTGTCACAATGTTTTGTGCCTTCAATTAATTCAACTTTTTTAAGTGAATTTTATGGCTTATAAAAGCCAAAATTTTCAGATTCAATTCCGGAACACGATAAATGCACGCACACCTCAAGGATGTAACCGGATTACGGATTTCTGAACATTTTTGGGTCCGGAATGCGAGATCCCGGACTTTTTGGCAAAACCCCGAAAACTTTACAAAACGGCCGGATTTTCGGTCAAATTTTCCGGTTCCGGACATTTTTTGGTACATGGACTACCAACTTGGCGGTTGTGATGAGGACCGCTTGCGGGACAAAGTGTCTGTGCTGGTGGGAAACGAGTCGAGTGACGAAGTGGCGACTAGCGCCGATTGGGTGACAAATGGTCGACGACGCTGTTGGCGGAGCAGCGGGGCGAAGCCGTGTTTTCGTTGTCGTGTGCCGCCGTTTTGGTTGCCAAGCTCCAGCAACGAGCCGCTGCGTATCTTCTGTTGAAGCGGAACGATGAAACATTTTAATTTTTATTTATTTGTCCACTACTTTTTTTGTATCCGGAATGATCAAAAAATCTGATCACAATAATTCATTTTATTATGACAGATGGTTTTTTTGAAAAAAAAATTATAGCTTAAAAGTGTGAACCGTACGCGAACAAAAGGGCCCCCGTACACGGACCCGGATGAACATTATGTTGTCGGTGGAATTTTTCCGGATAACAAATAAGCCAAATCCGAAAAAGTCCGTAAGTGTCTAGAAAATCCGGATTCTGGAAATCGGAAAACCCCGGTTGGAGTCCAGTCCATCCGAACCAAACATCGCGTGCGCGCGCGCGCGCGCGCACGCACGTGGAAATATGTGTACCTTTTTTCGCCGTGAACACAACAAATTGCTTGCGCTTGCGCACGCCGAATACGAGTCGGAGCAGGTTGTTGTCTCTTCAGCGGAGGAAAGCAGCGACAACTTTTTGTTTCCATTCTCATCTTCCGCTGCCGCATTATTGTTGCTTTCCGGGTCAGCATCAGCAGCAGAAAAAGCACAACCAAGTTCATCATCTCCAGAACCTGCTTGGTGTACGGGTGAATGCAGAAATTGCCAAAATTTGTTTTTTAAAATGCCCGACTTGGTATGAAAAATAAAAATGAATAGCGGAGGCCGAAACCAATTCCAAATTTTAAGTTTCAAAGTCTCCGGGCTGAAACGGCGGTGCCAAAACGACCCATGGACCCCATTTGGTACCTACCAAAATTTTGCTGACGCTGTTGTTGTGCAGCCGCAGCACTGATCGAGAACGAACTTTTGCTGCCGTTGTCACCGCCAATCGCTTTGGCGAACAGTCGTCGCAAATAGGCGGTGGTTGACGACGACGCGTTGTCGCCACGATGCAACGAAGCGCAAGAATTTGCTTGGATGGCTAGTGGAAGCAAAAAAAGAAATTTTCGACAAAAAACGGTATTTTTTAGCATTTCGTCCGGAGCTCGCGGGGCTGGGGAAGGAGACCCCATCCCCAGAATTTGGATTTCTGAGCCGGGAGGGACTCCCGGACCGGGATTTTGGAAATGGTCCGGGAATCATCCCAATATAAAATCGCCACACTTCCCAAATCCACAAAAATCAGCGAATTTTGGGTATCGGATTAAGGCTTCACAAGCCCGGGGTCCAGCATTTTTGTGGGTCAACTTCAAAATTAATACTTAAAGATGAGCAAAAATCGCGCGGCTGTTGATAGCGACGGATGTTTTTGGTTCGTGGAAAAATTGCGGGGTCAAACAACTGCTTGAACTCGTTGTCCTCGCATTCCGGCTCCATCTCCTGTTTTTGCTGCTGCTCCTCTTCTTCCTGTTTGAAGAAATTGTAGTCCTCGCGACGGAGCAACCAGTGCGTGCGCATTTGGCCTTTGCCCTTTTAAGTGGAAACCATTATTGATTCGATCGATCACATATGTCGAAAGCTTTCTGATCAGACCCAATCAAATTTCTCTGATCAGCAAATGCCGAAATGAATCTCTTTGATCAGTCTATTCGAAGATTTCTGATCCGATCCATTTAAATTTCTCTGATCAAATATATTCATATGACGTTATCGGACTTTCCTCCGACCCATTTGAATTTCAATCGATCACTCACTTTGACCGGAACCATGCCGCGCTCTTCGAGCACAAAGCCCGCATGTTCTTCCTCCAAGGCCTCCTTCGTCTGCTGACTGCAGTGAATTTTCAGGGCTAAAAAAGGAGAAAAAATTTGGATTAAAATTTTTTTGTTTTTTTTTTGTATCTCACGTTTCGATGTGTTCTCCATTCTTGACGCCGTGTTCACCTTGAGAGAATGGGAAATTAATTGTTTTTTGAAACAAAATCAATCAATAAATCGGCTTTTAGCGCCCCCCATCCCTCTTACCGTATCCCCAAATAGACAGTAGCGCGGCATCGTTTTGCCAACAACGCCTGCCACCACCGGACCTTAAAGTTTAAACAAATATTTTAACACCAAAAAATGTTTAATTCGAAACTCATAAAAACTAAATGTTATTAAACAACAATTCCGTTCATGCCAATCAGGGATGTAACCGGGAGCCAAAAAAATGTCCAAAACCCGGAATTCCGGCACTCGAAAAGTATGAAAAAATCCGCCAATCCGAAATTATAAACTCCAGAGCTAAAAATGTGCGAAATCCAAAAACCCGGAAAATTTCATTTTTGTTAAATTTAAAATGTTAATATGTAGCAAGTAATAATTACAAAAAACAATTACCTAAAATATCCGCTTTTAAGATTTTAAAGGTTATGCATGATGGTTGGCAAACTGGTTCAAAACACCGAAAAAATTCGTAATCCGGAATGTCGGACCTAAATGTCCGGAAAACCGGTACCATCTCTGGTGCCAATACAATACGCACCAGTGTGAATGCCAATGCGTAACTGCAACTGTTCAGTTGGACGGTGCGGGATACGAAAGTTCTCCACAGCGGCGAGCAAATGCAACGCCATGGTGGCCACCTGCTGGGCATGGTAAATGCCATGCTGCCACTTTGGCACGCCAGACACGACCATGTAACTGTATATAATAGATTAATTAATAATAAATATATTTAAATGTATTGTCAAGAAAGTAATTATAAAAGCGTACGCATCGCCAATGGTCTCCACCTTGTACACATCGTACTGCTTGATGATCTGCAAGGTTTTGATCATATTATTAATATTAAAAAACGTTTTTTTTCAATATTTAAATTAAATCTTGAAAAATTTAAATAAAAATATATTTTATTTATTAGTTGAAATACTTTAAAATACAAATAAAATAAAATAATTTTTTTTGTGAAAATAAGATGAAAATTTGTTGAATATTTGAAAATGTTATTATTAAAAAAATCGTTTAAAATTTTAGCAAATTAACTTATTTGAAAATTGTTAATTATTAAAAATCGTTTTTATAAAGTTTTTTAAAAAAACATTAAAAAATATTCGAATTTTTAAACAAAATCAAAATCGCACTCGATCGAACAGCGTGTACAGCTTGTTGAGCATGTTGACCACTTGGAGTGGAGTGCTTTCGCTGGAGATGGAAGTGAAGCCGACAATGTCCGAGAAGTAAATGGTCACCGAAACGAACGATTCGGGCACCACGTCACGCCCTTTCAACAACTGCGGGCAAACAAAATCGGCATAAAGAAATTGTGCCAAATTTTCCGGAAAAATGTTTTTGTTTGAGGCGCCTCGGAATTCCCCGACTTCCAAAAATTTGCAGAAGAAACTTTTAAGTCTACGAAATCAAATCCAATTTTTAAATAGGCTATTGAGTTCCAATTTCCCAAAATTTTGATGTTTATGGAATTCCGATTTATTTAAAAAACTTTAAGGTCCCGGAATTCTAATTTTTTTTTTGAGTAAACGGCGAACATAATTTATGAACACCACTAGAGTTCGGATTTGAGCACCGATCGAAATTTCAATCTCGAATCTCGTAAAGTCTTGAAAAAATTAAACGATCAAGATTCATTCGAGATCACTGAAAAAATCTCTGTAAAAATTCGTCGATCGAGATGTCGAAACAATCTGTCGAGATTTACCAAGATTCGATCGAGAATCTCGAAAAAAAACTCGTCGAGATTTACCAAGATTTCGATCGAGAATCTCGAAAAAAAACTTGTCGAGATTTACCGAGATTTCGATCGAGAATCTCGATCGGTCCGATCTCTAAACACCACAACCACCTGTTGAGCCACTGAATTTGGCAACATTCGTTGTAGAAGCAAATCTGTCCGGCGCTTTTCATCCTAAATTATAAACATTACAAAAAATATCTCGGACTGAAGCGGCCGCTCTCTCAATTAAATAAATGATGGCCCGCCCGCTTGCCTGCCCACCATCAGTTCGGTAGTTCGTTCGGCCACCAGGCCCTCAAGTTCGTACTGGTACTTCTCCATTTGGCACAAAATGTGTTCCATCAAATTGCGCGACTGCAGCGTGTCGGCGAACAGTTGACGCAATTTGTGCCGAATTGCGTGCCGAAAGTCGGGCCGTCGCTCGGACTCTTCCGCCCAGCACAGCTCCATCGTTTCCACAATGTACTTTTGGCACTGAATGTCGTCCACTGTTGGGCGAATGCCATTTGATGAGTGCTGAAAAAACAATGGCAGATTTTTGATGAGACCATTATTGCAGTAGGTGCCCAGATTCAGTGATCAGCCGCAGCTGTTCATTTATTGATTTTGAAATTCAGACCAGATTCTGATCAAACAATGCCGAGACTCAATGCTCAGCTGATCAGAAACACTAGTCAATATTTTGACACTTTTTGGTGTTCTTGGTCCTATATTTATGGGTAAATCCGGTCAATAGTCCACACCAGGGATGGTCGGAATTCCAATTTCCGACTTTTTGGGGGTCGGAATTCCGATTTTCGAAATTTTTGGAGGGTCGTCGGCTCCCATCCCTGATCCACACCACGCTTTGGACTATGGACAAATTCATTAAAAATTTTTTAAATAATTCATCCTTTTCAAAAAAGGCTCATTGATCAGCAGCAGTTGATCAATATCAATTTCATAATGCCACCCCGACGTCAGGGTTAATTTTTTAGGGTTCAAGGCTGGGAAAACGTCGACCAAAAAGGTCGGGAATCAAAATGCCAACCCTAGCTCGATCCATTATATCAAACTCAAAAATCCCATGCCCCAAGGCGCCAGCCAGACAGAGTCAGTGATCAGCTTCAGAACCCACCACGCTTTGAACGACTTCCTTGGCGGTCAACGTGTGCAATGTCTGCCCGTACTCCGCCGCTTCCTGCGCGCGCTCGTCGGCTGCAATCAGACTGAACGGGCCTTGGCGCGCGATCAGCTCGTGCAAAATGATGCCGAAGGAGTACACGTCGCCCTTCTGAGTGCCCTTCACAATGTGGCAGAAGGCGGACTGGCGGAGCAGTTCAGGCGCCGTCCACAGATAGCTTTCCCACTACACAGAGTAAAGCATTTTCAGCAAATTGGTTGGTCAACGGAATATGAATATATTTGACAAATTTAAAAAAAATAAAAATTGTCTTCGAGATCAGTAGTTTCCGGTTAACCGGAATCGGTATTCCCGGTTTTTGTAAATTTTCCGGAACCGGTGTCCGGACGTCCAAAATGAGTTTTGATCAGATCTCTTCTTGTCTTTTTTTTGATCAAATGTGTTCTTTACAAACAGAAAGCTGCCTCATTTGTCACGGCTATTATGCGAAGATGATCAGTAAAATTTTTCAAAATATTTAAAAAAAAATTTTCTTGGCATTCTGCTATCAAATTTCTTTAAATCACCAATTACTGTAATGCATATAAATCCCAACCCTAATAATAATTATTGCTCCGTAATTCTAGGCCAATTCTTTGTCTTTTAATGGTGGAATTATAAATATAATTAAAATAATAAAAGTATTTCACCATTGACTGCTCACATTCCCATTCTTGCCCATCGCGGATTTCGTGCAGGCCAAAGTCGGCCACTTGAAGTGCCCAACGGGAAGTGATCAGACAATTTGTTGATTTTAAATTTCCATGAATTTTGACGTCCGATTCGTGCAGATAAATCATTCCTGATCAAAAAAAAATTGGACAATTTATTGGAAACCCAATGTTTTGATTGATCCATTCTGATCAGGGGGTCAATCCAAATCAGCGATCTGGATGTCAGTCCGATTATGATTTGTGTGCCAGACGAGATCAGGATCAGAGGTACGTGATCACGGATACGTTTCACGCCATTTTTAAGGTCGTGATCAGGGATATAGATATCGTAACCCAAATGCTAGACGAGACCAGGATATTGTAACCTAAATGCCAGACGAGACCAGGATACCGTAACCCAAATGACTGATCCAGGACGAGCAGAACCAATTTTTGAATTCTTACCCTTGATCAGATCTTGAATGAACGAGGCAATGAAGATGGAGTCAAGTAAGCATTCATGGCGCAGCACATCAAACAGGCTTGACTTTGGACAAAACTCACACACAATGCAAATGCTGCTCGGGAACGGAATTATACCTTAAAATATTGAACAGATTGTGTAAGCGTAAATCCGTGTCTCAAAATTAAATATGACTTAAATAATGTCTTGATCTCAGATCAGATCAAATTGCCTATCAATTTTTTTGAATTATATATGTTGTAACTATAGGGGGGGGGGGGGAGGGGACAGATTTTAGGCACAAAAAATGATCGAAAAGACAAATGGGCCCTAAAACTAGTGTTAGGCACGGTACGGTATTCGAAAAATTTTGAGATTTCGGTATTTTTTCGGTAGTAACGGTAATTTACCGAAATAGCGAATACCAAAAAAAACCCATTTTGCCTAACACTACCTGAAACCCTTCTTAAAAATCCTAAAAAGTTCCAAAATAGGCACTAAAAATCCCAAAAAGGGTGTGCATTTTTGTGCTGTATTTGCTGTACCCAAAAAGCTGTTGACATTGTCATGGCGCAGTTTGGTCATCCGGGTCAGCTCCAACTTGGTGGCCCGCGTCAGCTCCTTCGATTTTGCCTTTCGTGAATAACGAATCTCTTTGAGCGCCACAATTGCACCTTTGTATTGTGCTATCTGTGAATTTTGTTTTCTTTTTTTGCTATTAAATCGTCGGTATTTTAAGAGGATAACCCGGGACTCTAATTAGTCTAGGGGTTAGCTTGGTACAGTGATGCACGAGAGTATCGTTTCTTGAGTCTCGAAAATTCTCGCTTTTTTTAGAGGCCTCGTCTCGGTCTCAAAAATTCTCGGGTTTTTTGGGTCTCGTCTCGGGTCTCAAAAATTCTCGGGTTTTTTGGGTCTCGGCTCGGTCTCGAGTCTTGGTAAATTTGAGTTTTCGAGCATCACTACTTGGTACCCTCTTCAATGACTCCCAAAATTGAAGACTTGAACACAATAAAAAATATAGTCGGGCCTGAAAATAAGAAAATTCCATTTTTTCATTCTTTTTAATTAAATTTGAAAATTTTTCCCCAATTCACCGGGGGGGGGGGGTTGGCACTGAAAATACTGAAAAATTTCATAAAAAATGACCCCTCTGAAGCGGGGCAAGCGCCTGTCCCCAAACTCGCGCGGCTGTTGGTGGTGGTAATTTGCCCCGCCGTTGTGATGATGCACAGTCTCCACATAATACAGCGAGTTTGTGGAGGAATAGCTGCGCACAATTTTGTCAATTTCGGATCGATCAATGCGCCAAACCATCGACAATTCGCGCTCAAATTTTTGATTCCTAAAACGGAAAATTTGTTTTTATTATGCTTCTAAATAATTGAAGCGGTCAGTTTGGCGCGGTTTTTTTTTGGCGCCGTGCCGTTTGGGCGCGGTTTTTTGGGCGCCGTGCCGTTTGGGCGCGGTTTTTTTTGGGCGCCGTGCCGTTTGGGCGCGGTTTTTTTGGGCGCCGTGCCGTTTGGGCGCGGTTTTTTTGGGCGCCGTGCCGTTTGGGCGCGGTTTTTTTGGGCGCCGTGCCGTTTGGGCGCGGTTTTTTTGGGCGCCGTGCCGTTTGGGCGCGTTTTTTTTGGGCGCCGTGCCGTTTGGGCGCGGTTTTTTTTGGCGCCGTGCCGTTTGGGCGCGGTTTTTTTTGGCGCCGTGCCGTTTGGGCGCGGTTTTTTTGGGCGCCGTGCCGTTTGGGCGCGGCCGTTTTGGCGCAACCAATTGGCGCGATTTTTTGGGCGCCGTGCCGTTTTGGCGCGGGCGTTTTGGCCCAACCAAATTGGCACCGGTTATGTTGGCTTCCTCTAAAACATCCCAACAAATCACTGACAACACTAACAAATTCTGGCGATGTGTGTAGACAGACTAAACGCGATGTCGCGGACGAATTTACACACGGACCTGAACAACAATTTCCTCAAGCTGGCCACAGAACACGCACACGCAGTGACCATCGCTAATGTTGAAGCGCAAAAGATCATCACTGCAGTGAAAAGACGGGCAGTGTTTATGCTTAAAACACTCGGAAATAAAATTCAAGTGAAAAAAACCAATCAATTTTTGATTATTAAAATTTGTCGGCGCCAAAATATTATTTTTAGTGTGGGCGTCAAATAGTTACGCCAAAACGGAAACGGCACGCCAAAACCGAAACGGCACGCCAAAACGGAAACGGCACGCCAAAACCGAAACGGCACGCCAAAACGGAAACGGCACGCCAAAACGGAAACGGCACGCCAAAACGGAAACGGCACGCCAAAACGGAAACGGCACGCCAAAACGGAAACGGCACGCCAAAACGGCACTGCGCCAAAACGGAAACGGCACGCCAAAATGGAAACGGCACGCCAAAATGGGAACGGAGCCAAAACGGCACTGCCCCAAGCCACAACCAAAGAAAGATTTAAACCGTCCGCTTCTTTTATTTTGTTTAAAACAATTGAGGTCGTTGGGTGCCAACAAAGTCAAAGTGCCATAACTCTTCTTGGAACAAACCAAAGTAAAAAAATTTGGTACCAATCAAAAGCCCAATGTGTTTAAAAGCTATTATCTAGCAGAAACTAAATGATCGTATAAACTTTGAAAAATTTAATGGTTAGAAAAGAGAGGCCGGAAACCGAAATTTTTTTTGGTAATTTCGATTTATAACTTTTCTAAAAGGGATCAAATCACCTCGGTGATTTTGAATACAAAACTTACCCAGCAAAAGCTTTCGATTGATACAAAATTTGTTTAGTTTGAATTTGTTTCATTCAAAAACAATTATTGCACTTCAAATGGTGCCCCGCTGAACGTCTTGCCCAGGTCGTCGTGGACTCTCTGACATAATTTGTCGCACCAAACACACCTGTACGCGATGAAGCCGATCACCATCAGCGACAGGCTCAGAAAGCCGCAAATACCCAGCAGCATTGTGCCGTTTACGCTTTTTTTATCCGGCTCAACAGGACGGCACTTTTCGTTGTGAAAGCCGCACTCCGGCTCGTCACGCGGCACTCGGCCGGTCGGCCATTGCACTTGGCGATGCATGCGCAGTATGGGCAGCTGGGCCGGATTTGCATTGGCCACAAAATCGGCCACAATGTCCAACGCTTGGTTGAGCGGGTAGTAGTTGTGGTGGCTTTGGTTCAGCACCTGAGGGGACAGGCGGGCGAATGTGCAAAAGTTGAAAGGATGCCGCCAACATTGGTCTCCGACAAATTTGGCATAAAATACCGAATCCGAGACTAAATAAATACGCGCAACCAAAAGACCCCGAGGCTCTTTTGTGCACCACAAACGTCGAGGTGGCAACAAATTAGTTGGGCATTTGGCCAAAATATGCGCTTATAAAGGCTCCAAAATGCCAAAATACACCGAAAAATAAGCACTTTAGTGCACTAATTTCAAAAATGAAGCCCAAAATATGTATTTTTAAAATTTGAAAAAATCCCTGATCCAGGTCACGTTTCGGCATGGTCCAGGTCAGGTTTTGGCATCTTTTACCTGATCTAGGTCACGTTTCGGCATTTTTAAAAATTTGAAAAAATTCCTGATCCAGGTTACGTTTCGGCATAATCCAGGTCAGGTTTTGGCATCTTTTAAATTTGCAAAAATCCCTGATCGTGGTCAGGTTTCGGAATTTTTTAAATTTGAAAAAATCCCTGATCCAAGTCAAGGTCAGGTTTTGGCATAACCGGACTCGCCGGATTCACTGACGCATCAATGAGAAATTAAAATTCTAAAAAATTTCCCACCGGTTTGACGTCCTGCAGCGCCAACAGTGTGTAGTTGCCTTCGGCATCGCCGTTGATGTCAATGCGCATGTCAAAGCCTTGGACGCCTGAGGGGCGACAATTACTTTTTTGCTTGTGGCAAAATCGTTTAATTTTTAATGGGTCCCATCCAAAAATTGTAATTTCTGTAAAAGCCTAGAAACAAAGTCCGGCTTATTGAAAACTCCTAAATTACGGTATTTCGAGAATGCCACCGATCTCGGGGTGTATTTTAATGGGCGTAATGCCAATTCCTGGCAACAAAAATTGGTGGTCGGGGGTTTGTAAACTGTTCTAAAATCATTAAAAAAAAGTTCTCCTCCCAATCGCGATGGCGGCGGATCAGATCACAACAATACACACACAGCACTCACTACACAAGTGTTCAGTCCATTCATTCATTCACTGATACGCCCCCGTTTTGTCGCCTGCTGCCCTCGCCCGTCCCCCCAATCGATCGATTAGGAAATTGCCCCACAGCAATAAAATGCGCCCTTTTTGCCCTCCCGCCCGCCCGCCGCCTCACTGCGATATGTGCGGCCCAAAATGCGCGACACAATGCGCGCTCCGTCATTGATCGCCTCCGCAGCCGTCCCGTTCGCGCGCAGCCGGTCCCGTATGGTCTCGTCCAACGCCTGCGCGTACAACATCATCGCGTCGTACAGATAGCAGGCATAGCGATTAGCCTTAGGGAATGAAAATTTTAAATTCAAATTCCTTTAATATAATGGGGAAAATTTATATTTGGCTAAATCAAAATTGCCTAAAAAATAAAAAAACATTATTTCAAAAGTAATTTTAGATTTTCAAATAATTTAAATTTAATTTATTAAAAAATTGGAAGAATTTTCTGGAATTGCGGGTTTTTTAATATTATTTTTGTATAGCTCTAACAATAATTGAAGTTTCGTTGTTATTGAAGCCTCCAAAACGTGGCAAATAAGCGTTTGTCTTGCGCCAGAATTCCTTCAATTCCGGTGTGTTCAATTTGACAGGGGTCGGAATGATCTGAAAAAATTGAATCCATGCTCTGATCCTAATCTTGATCCATTTGCTGATCATGACATGATCAAAATCCATTCTCTGGTCTTCTAGATCCATTCCCTGATTTTGGTCACTAATCTCATTCTCTGTCCGAGTTCAGCAGAATCGATGGTACTCAAAGGGCGGGTTTCCTATTTTGAATGGCTTACTGCCAATGCAGATCGAGAATAGTTGACGAGTCGCCGATCGGGGGAGTTGAGGTCATCCCAAGTCTCGGTTAGTGTGCGCAATGTGTCTTTAATATAATGCCAACATTTGTTAATTTGGATATATCAAAAGGGAGAAAGACGATTCGTTCCCCTTTACCCAACTTTTTTGAACTTTTTGCATTATAACTTTTTTTTCTAGCGAACCAAATCAAATATTTTTAGTATCATTCGAAAGCAAACACTCAGTAGAAGCTATTAGCAAGCAAAAGCTAACCGATTGGCCAAATGCCAAAAAAGTTATGGGCCGAAAATTAGAAAATCGGTTAGCTTTTGCTTACTAATAGCTTCTGAGTGTTTGCTTTCGAATGATACTAAAAATATTTGATTTGGTTCGCTAAAAAAAAGTTATAATGCAAAAAGTTCAAAAAAGTTGGGCAAAGGGGAACAAATCGTCCTTTGTCCATATCAAAAACCCCCGATTTTGTTTACTTACTTCGAAAGAAATGGTTGTTCATTGCGTGATAAACATTTAGCCTAAAATTGAAACATAAATTTTCGAAAAATTAAAATTTGGTTAAAGGATTTGAAATAGAATTTTCAATTTTTTTGATAACCGTTGTATAAAAAAGGGTAAACATGAAAATATGATAAAATTATCCAAGATTAGTGTGCTGCATGGACTCGATACGATATACGATACGATATTTCGATATAAATATCGCGATATATTGCGATATTTTTATCGAAATATCGTATCGTGCCGCACAATATCCAAGACTGCTGCTTAAAAGTAGGGATTTTTAGTTCCTAAAAACCCCAAAATAGGCACTAAAAATGGCCTAAATAGTTCCTAAAAAGTCCCAGAATTAGGGGTGTAAGTAGCCAAAAAATTTTTTTTCGCGATTGCTTGCCACAAAGATCATAGAAACAAATACACAGTGATCAAAACTGAAAGTGTTCAGTGCCCGATTTGCATCTCCGGATTTGAAAATTATACCGGTGCCCGGTCAAACCCTAAAAAAATCCCAAACCCTTAAAACTCCGGAAGTGTTCAAAAACCCGGACTGCGGATCCGGTGCCGGGAGCCCTCGCGGTCAGCCGGTCGGTGTTTCGGGGAACCCAATTTTCTCACTCACAAATCAGTGTTGGAATCAATCAATATAAAATAGGGTTGCCCTCCCCCCCCCCCCCCCCCCGACCCAGACCCCGCAAATTTAGGTCATTTTTTCGGGGTTTTCCCCGACCCCGAAAGTCCCACGCCCCAAAAAATCCCGACCCACCCCGCAATTCTTAACCCCGACGTCCGGCGTTTCAACCCTAATATAATGTGGTATATTGTGTAAATGGATGGACTGGACCAATTGTAATCCGTGTCCAAGTAGACGAGCGCGTACTCGCCGTTCTGCATCAGCCCCATCTCGCCCATTTCGAGCAGAATGCGCCGGAACAGCCGCACATTGCCAAAGGTCACGTAAATGCGCGCGCCCGCCCGATTCTCGGCCACAATTTGTTGAATTTGACGAACATGACTCTCGGTCACCTTGCAAAATAAGTGAGTGTTTAATGCCATGATTAGAGACAGGTGTTGCCATGATTAAGACCGGTGTTTATATTGGCTAAAAAAGGTGAAATATCGACAATTAATTATGGACTAAAATCCAAAAATATGGATCAAAAAGCCCAAAATAGGGACAAAAAACATTACTTCTTTGAACGGGTTATTGACCAAAGACACGTTGAGCACTGTGTACAGTTCATCAGAGTCCGTGCTGTAATTAAATGACATTTTCCAACAAATTAAAGAGGTCTGAATTTTTTCCCTATTGTTAAAGTTAATGTTGGAATTTAAATCTAAACTCTGCAAAAAATGGCGCATCCTGACTGACCAGTTGCATTTGCTTGCTTACCGATCCATGTACTGGTTGTTGTTGTTGTTGTTTCTGTCGTTCAGCAACAGTTCGTCCTGACTCTGCTTGTCCGTGCGGGGGCTTTTTGTCTTGCCTTTTTGTTGTGCTAGTTTTAGCTGTTTCCACTTATTGTCGTTGTCCAGCACGCGTTTGATAGAGTTGAACAGCTCCTGTGCTTTGATCATTTTTTGATCAATCAGAGAAAAAGTGATCATATCTAGCTAAATAATGATCAAATTTTGATCCAATTTTGATCATTAAAAATTGAATTTGATTTTCCTTATCAACAACACAAAGTGCCATTCCTCCCCTCCCCAAAATCAGTGCCTGATTGGCCGGATGCTTCTCAAAGATCACGGCAAATTTGCGCCATCGAAAGTGCTCCAACAGTGTCATGAACGAACGGGCGATCACCGACTCGGCGGGCACTGTGCGCGCAAAAGTCGGATACCTGCAAAAATTGGGAATAAAGAAAGATAACGATGGACAAGACTGGGCTGGTGGTTCCTGGCCAAACCAAAAAAATCATCCCGGCTTTACGTTTTGGTTCGGAACCGCACTCAAGACTCTCGCCGGTTCTGCTGTTTGACCGCAAGTCTTCAGCAAAAAAGTGCCGTTTGGCGTGCCATTCCAACATTTCTTTAAGTAAAGTCAAAGCGCTTCTTACTACGAATTGACCCCTTATAAAAAGGCTTTCCATCAAAAAAAAAACTCTGTTTTCAATCGTACCAACTCCACCCGACGGGACTTGAACCCATGCCATTTTGTGTGGAAATGGGCAGCTAGCGCTTTACCACCGAACTACGGACGTCCAATTTTGTCGCTTCTCCTAGCGCCGCTGCCACCGGGTTACCTACCCAAAACCAAAACCCGAGAGCCGGTCTTTTTTTGAGCCGGCAATAAACCCATTTTTTAAAATGATATTTAAAATGCCATTTTATTGTACTATTATTATTAATATTGGCAGGGTTTTTGCGCACTTTTTCTTGTCCGAAACGGTCTGGTCTTTGCATTTGTGCGAGATCAGCGGCAAATTCTGCGCCGCGGCCATTGACGCCTCCGTCCGGCAGTTCACTTCGGGCCCAATGAACACTTTGGCACCCTTTTGCCAATGGTCCATGAAATATTCAGTGCCTGCAAAACAAAGCATAGAAAAAATGTGTCCAAAAATCTTAATTAATCCATGAAAAATCAAAAAATTAAATATAATAAACTCGTTGAATAATTGAAAACAAACTTCGATATTCGTCGCCACACGTGTTGTTGAAAATGTAACGAAGTCGATAGTTTGGAAGCAGCTTTGGATTGCTGTTAACATCATCAATGGCAACTTGTAGAGCGCCTCAAATTTGTTGAAAAATTTGCTATATTTCTGAAAATTGTGCCAGTTTTCTATATGCCCTCAAGTGTTTTCCTGGCATTTTTTTGCTTTTAAAACGTTTTCTAAATCAAAAGACTATGCATTATGCCGTCGGCGTTTTTCCCGGCGTTTTTGCTATGCCATTTTGTATTTTCTAAATCAAAATCTATGCCGCCCTAACAAAATTCTTTTACTATTTTTATTATTTTAAATATACGCGATTTGGTTGTTAAGGTGTACCTGAGATTGTTGTGCCTGGAAAATGATTAAATTTTAAACAAAAATTCCGCCGACAAACTAAAACCGAACCCTCAAAGTATCGACTTGCACAATTGGACATGCGCAACGTCATGTTGGTCAGCTCGGACAGCTCGTTGCTACGGCTGTTGCCTGAAACTGTCAACTTTTTTTGCCTGGGGCATTATCAAAAATTTTTCGCTTTTACTGGGGCCAAATAAATGGTTCTTTTCCCCGGGGGGCATGGGAAAAGATTTTTAAAAATGTTGCCCCTGGCCTTATAATGTCTGTCTGTCGGTTACCTGCAAACTTCAGCCTGTCCAACACAATCTGAGAGAATTGGTTGACCGCGCCGAGGTAGCTGACCAAAATTTCGTGCCGTGTGCCATTGTCCGCAGCCGACTTGGCCATGCCGTCGGCGGTGGTGATGCCATTGTCATCATTGGCAAAGTCCAACTGAAACAGAAAACAATTTAAAAGTAATCTTTTTCAAAAAATTTACATTGGCATCTCTCTCTTTAGGGGATAATTGAAAAATGTGCTTAATAATTAGACAGAAATTGTTGTAAATAGATCAAGCTTTTTCTGGATCTAAAATTCCATGTTCAATGTGGGGCCTCAGTTGGCCTGTTTTGATCAAATCAGGCCCAACCCCTTTCCATAGTCCTAATCAAGAACAAAATTCCGTCAAAAAATGTGTGAAATTTTCATCATTTGCTGAATGCATACAGCACAGCCCCCACCTTTTGTGCATTATTTTGCAGTAAAAATGCCAAATTCATTTGCTGCTTTTCCGCCAATTGTTGCCGGCTGTCGATGGCGGCATTTCTTTTGCCAATTAATTGACCCGTAATTATGACCAATTGGGACAGAACCAGCAGCAGCAGCCTTATCGGCGGAGCAGTCATTTTTGTTGGTCGCCGTTTTTTGGATTGCTTTTTCAAATCGATCAATTCGACTGTTGCTTAGCTTTTGTTCAGCAGCAGCATATTCAAGCAAAAAGCATATTATTCATTCATTCACATATTATTTGTATTTATTGTCGATTTGTCGTCGTTTTTGTAGTCAGCTTTTGCTGCTGCTGATGATGCTTATGGCGATGGCATTTAATGAGGACGAATGGGCGGGCGGGCGGGTGGTTGGATGACGAGAGCTCACATCAGTCCAATGCTTCCACCGCATTCGCCAACATTTGTCGTCCCCCCCTCCGGCGTTGTCATTGCAGCACAAAAAGAAAATTGTGGCCGCTTTTCCTCCCTTATGGGCTGAATGGTATGGCTTCTTCCATCAAAAGCAGGTGCAGCATCGGCACCGGCACATTTAAATCCGCCGCCATTTTTTACCAAACCAATATCTCCCACCCATTACTTTCAGTCCCCCCATAAATGGAAGCGGGAAAGAGGGGGGGGGGGATTAAGAGCATTTGGATTTTCATGCTTCAGCAAAATGGACGGCATGGCCTCTGGTCTAGCGACACTGGCGGCAAATGCATTTTTTTTTTGCTTGTCCATTCTCACCGACGGACGCAAGCAGTAGAGTGTGCCAATTCAAGCCAGCTTGGACGGCACAGAATGTGTGTAATTATAATTATAATGCGGTGGTTGGATGGGTGCCGGCCGGGCGGCCAGCCGGTGGTTGCCACGGCACAAATGCTGCGGTTGGCAGGGATTAAATGCGTGTAATGAATGAAGAACAGTGCGCGCAAAAGCAAACAATTACAAACAAATGAATTGAAAAAGATTGGCATACAAATAAAAAGTTTGAAAAGATTTAAAAAAAAAATGTTATTCAAATTTCAAATGGATTAAATTGTTAAATTTCCAACATTAAGCGAGAATTAAAACTTTTATTACACCCCCCTTTCTCAGAAATTAGTGAGATTTGCGGACGGGCGCTCAGAAGATGCGCAAAAGAAATGATAAATCTGGAATTAGTCGATTGCTAAGTCTTGTGTAACAATTTGTCCAGAACGGCTGTATGGTTTGTCCGTCCGGGGTCTCCAACCCCATGCACCTGCGCTAGTCGGGTCTGGAAGACTTTTCCATTGACGTGGAAAAGTGACAAGGGTTGCTTCGATATTTCTCAAAAATATGGTTGGCCATTCACTAAATATTTTCAGATTTCGAGGGGGGGGGGGCTGCAGCTTTTTTCCTTATGTTTTATAGAAATCTCGTCATCTAAAAGTTGATTTGAATAAAATTTTGTTGCTTAATCATTATTTTTTTTGTAAGAAAAAAAATTTTTATTTAAAAAATGTGCATTTGAAGCGGATTCGAACTTTCACACACAAAAATGAAATTGAGAACAAAACCAACAAGCCAGACAACCAGTTAACTGCTTGTAATCTTTTTTCGTTAAGTGAAAATGCATAAACTTTGAGAGCTTATATCTCGTTCTCCAGAGCTTTATAGCAAAAATGAATGGCACTTTGTGGTAGAAATGTGGGGGTGATCTATGAGCGTGCCAAGTTTCATCTCGAAACTCCGTGGACACCTGAGGACTTTCCCTTTGTGAGAAAAAATGGATGAACATTACGCCAAATATTCAAAAAATTAATAGAAAATCAAAGCATCATTTTTAAATTTTAGCTCATTGGCTTTCCAAAAAACACCAGAATGATGCTAAAGCATTAAATCTGCGAGCCCTGGTTATTTCAATAAAACTTAAACCCCTTGATTTTGGGAGTTTTTTTCAACATCCAACTTTTTAAAAACGAATTGAATCGCTTGGCTTTTTATAAAGGATTCTTCTCATTTAGAGCTATGAATGACATTTGTTGAACCGTCCGGCATTTAACTGATCGCCGCCGTATTCATTATATTAAAGACACATTGCGCACACTAACCGAGACTTGGGACGACCTGAACTCCCCCGATCGGCGACTCGTCAACTATTCTCGATCTGCATTGGCAGTAAGCCATTCAAAATTGGACCCGCATTTTGAGTATTAGTGATTCGGAACTCGAGAATGGGACTAGTGATCAAAATCAGGGAATGGATCTAAAAAACAGAGAATGGATTCTGATCATGTCATGATCAGTGAATGGATCAAGATTTGTAGATCATGATTAGGATCAGAGACTTAGAACCTATTTCAGATTATTAAACCTTCTAAATTTTTTGAAAAAATTCCTTCAAAAAATGCAATAAATTTTCTTGTGAGACCCCTACACATCCCCTAAAGATCAATATTTGCCTAAATTTAATAAAATTTTAGAAAACACGATACACATACAGTTGTGGGAGGCTTTTAGGTCAACTATTTTGATAGGCAATTATTTATTCATTTTTGCGTCAATTAGGTACATATAAGACAATTTTAGTAAACGAATGAATCAATGATAACAAATAAATACATCGCGGTGGTAAAGGAACAAATTAGTGATATCAACATATATGTACATCGTGGCGAAGAAAATAATTAGTGTGATCAAATCATATACACCATCGAATATGGTGAACACAAATACGTTTTTTTTCAATACATATATATACATCGAACACACACTGGTTTACCTCAGCAACATCCTGCATCCGAGTTAGTTGTCTTCGCCGAACACCGCTTCCCATAAGATGATCAGGGCGACGCCGCCAAAAAGTACCGCGGGGATGACTGCATCGCCTCCTTGTCCTATAACTTTGTTATTAAGAGTTGTTTTTGCTTAATCATATATGAACACGCACCCTCCAATCTCTGCTGCACATTTGGCGCTTCCGCAGCTGGCCTGGCCGAAGTTGGCGGTTCTGTTGGGCTTGGTTGTTGGACTGCTGTTTCTGTTGCGCGTTCACGTGCCATTTCCGGCTCTGCACCTCGTTCCATTTCGGGCTCAGTTGCTTGTTGAGGTGTCACCACAGGTTCAGTTGCACGTTGAGGTACTCCCTGTTCTGTTGAGCTTTGTTGTTGTTGCTTCTCTGCATTCTGATGTTGGCGCGAACCGGTCGAGCCTCCATCTTTCTGGGTGCGCTAAATATTAATTGTAACAGCGATCAGTTAGTAATTCTAAAAACCTTTTTAAAGCCACAGCATTGCGCTACTACAGAAACGGTGAATGAGCAGATGATCATGAGAATAATATACGCCACCACGATCATTTTGTGAACGGGTCTCCTCTATAGCTGCAATAAAACGAATGATAAATTGTGAAAAAAATCAGCTTATATACCCTATGCCAATTGTATTAAAAATGACACTTAATACAATTGAGGGTATATAAGCTGATTTTAAAAATTTATCATTCGTTTTATTGCAGCTAGAGGAGACCCATTCAACAAATAATTGTGGTGGTTATACTTATGATCATCTCTGTTCCTTCACAATTGCTGTAGGCACCAATGCTGTGGTTTAAAAGGTTTTAGAATTACTAACTGATCGTTAGCGCACCCAGAAACATGGTGGCACAAACGGTTCTCGCCCCAGAGAAGCAACAACAGCGCTCAACAGAACAGGGAGTACCTCAACATGCAACTGAACCTGTGGTGACACCTCAATAAGCAACTGAAGCAGAAATAAACGAGGAGCCGAGCCGGAAAATATCAAAGTTAGGACAAGGAGGTAAGCAGTCATTCTCGCGGTATTTGTTGGCGGCGTGGCCCTGATCATCATTTGGGAAGCACTGTTTGGCAAAGACAACTAACTCGTATGCAAGATGTTGCTACGATAAACCTGTGTGTGCTCGATGTATATATGTATTGAAAAAAACGTATTTGTGTCACCATATTCGATGTATATATGTATTGGATATTATATGCTCCCATGAATTTTTGGAATTTTGAAATGCCTATAAAAAAGTTCTGGTCTTTACAAAAAGTAATGTTATAATTTTGTTACACCCTGTTTTCGAAAAAAAATGCAATAAATTTTCTTGTGAGACCCCTACACATCCCCTAAAGATCAATATTTGCCTAAATTTAATAAAATTTTAGAAAACACGATACACATACAGTTGTGGGAGGCTTTTAGGTCAACTATTTTGATAGGCAATTATTTATTCATTTTTGCGTCAATTAGGTACATATAAGACAATTTTAGTAAACGAATGAATCAATGATAACAAATAAATACATCGCGGTGGTAAAGGAACAAATTAGTGATATCAACATATATGTACATCGTGGCGAAGAAAATAATTAGTGTGATCAAATCATATACACCATCGAATATGGTGAACACAAATACGTTTTTTTCAATACATATATATACATCGAACACACACTGGTTTACCTCAGCAACATCCTGCATCCGAGTTAGTTGTCTTCGCCGAACACCGCTTCCCATAAGATGATCAGGGCGACGCCGCCAAAAAGTACCGCGGGGATGACTGCATCGCCTCCTTGTCCTATAACTTTGTTATTAAGAGTTGTTTTTGCTTAATCATATATGAACACGCACCCTCCAATCTCTGCTGCACATTTGGCGCTTCCGCAGCTGGCCTGGCCGAAGTTGGCGGTTCTGTTGGGCTTGGTTGTTGGACTGCTGTTTCTGTTGCGCGTTCACGTGCCATTTCCGGCTCTGCACCTCGTTCCATTTCGGGCTCAGTTGCTTGTTGAGGTGTCACCACAGGTTCAGTTGCACGTTGAGGTACTCCCTGTTCTGTTGAGCTTTGTTGTTGTTGCTTCTCTGCATTCTGATGTTGGCGCGAACCGGTCGAGCCTCCATCTTTCTGGGTGCGCTAAATATTAATTGTAACAGCGATCAGTTAGTAATTCTAAAAACCTTTTTAAAGCCACAGCATTGCGCTACTACAGAAACGGTGAATGAGCAGATGATCATGAGAATAATATACGCCACCACGATCATTTTGTGAACGGGTCTCCTCTATAGCTGCAATAAAACGAATGATAAATTGTGAAAAAAATCAGCTTATATACCCTATGCCAATTGTATTAAAAATGACACTTAATACAATTGAGGGTATATAAGCTGATTTTAAAAATTTATCATTCGTTTTATTGCAGCTAGAGGAGACCCATTCAACAAATAATTGTGGTGGTTATACTTATGATCATCTCTGTTCCTTCACAATTGCTGTAGGCACCAATGCTGTGGTTTAAAAGGTTTTAGAATTACTAACTGATCGTTAGCGCACCCAGAAACATGGTGGCACAAACGGTTCTCGCCCCAGAGAAGCAACAACAGCGCTCAACAGAACAGGGAGTACCTCAACATGCAACTGAACCTGTGGTGACACCTCAATAAGCAACTGAAGCAGAAATAAACGAGGAGCCGAGCCGGAAAATATCAAAGTTAGGACAAGGAGGTAAGCAGTCATTCTCGCGGTATTTGTTGGCGGCGTGGCCCTGATCATCATTTGGGAAGCACTGTTTGGCAAAGACAACTAACTCGTATGCAAGATGTTGCTACGATAAACCTGTGTGTGCTCGATGTATATATGTATTGAAAAAAACGTATTTGTGTCACCATATTCGATGTATATATGTATTGGATATTATATGCTCCCATGAATTTTTGGAATTTTGAAATGCCTATAAAAAAGTTCTGGTCTTTACAAAAAGTAATGTTATAATTTTGTTACACCCTGTTTTCGAAAAAAAAATGCAATAAATTTTCTTGTGAGACCCCTACACATCCCCTAAAGATCAATATTTGCCTAAATTTAATAAAATTTTAGAAAACACGATACACATACAGTTGTGGGAGGCTTTTAGGTCAACTATTTTGATAGGCAATTATTTATTCATTTTTGCGTCAATTAGGTACATATAAGACAATTTTAGTAAACGAATGAATCAATGATAACAAATAAATACATCGCGGTGGTAAAGGAACAAATTAGTGATATCAACATATATGTACATCGTGGCGAAGAAAATAATTAGTGTGATCAAATCATATACACCATCGAATATGGTGAACACAAATACGTTTTTTTCAATACATATATATACATCGAACACACACTGGTTTACCTCAGCAACATCCTGCATCCGAGTTAGTTGTCTTCGCCGAACACCGCTTCCCATAAGATGATCAGGGCGACGCCGCCAAAAAGTACCGCGGGGATGACTGCATCGCCTCCTTGTCCTATAACTTTGTTATTAAGAGTTGTTTTTGCTTAATCATATATGAACACGCACCCTCCAATCTCTGCTGCACATTTGGCGCTTCCGCAGCTGGCCTGGCCGAAGTTGGCGGTTCTGTTGGGCTTGGTTGTTGGACTGCTGTTTCTGTTGCGCGTTCACGTGCCATTTCCGGCTCTGCACCTCGTTCCATTTCGGGCTCAGTTGCTTGTTGAGGTGTCACCACAGGTTCAGTTGCACGTTGAGGTACTCCCTGTTCTGTTGAGCTTTGTTGTTGTTGCTTCTCTGCATTCTGATGTTGGCGCGAACCGGTCGAGCCTCCATCTTTCTGGGTGCGCTAAATATTAATTGTAACAGCGATCAGTTAGTAATTCTAAAAACCTTTTTAAAGCCACAGCATTGCGCTACTACAGAAACGGTGAATGAGCAGATGATCATGAGAATAATATACGCCACCACGATCATTTTGTGAACGGGTCTCCTCTATAGCTGCAATAAAACGAATGATAAATTGTGAAAAAAATCAGCTTATATACCCTATGCCAATTGTATTAAAAATGACACTTAATACAATTGAGGGTATATAAGCTGATTTTAAAAATTTATCATTCGTTTTATTGCAGCTAGAGGAGACCCATTCAACAAATAATTGTGGTGGTTATACTTATGATCATCTCTGTTCCTTCACAATTGCTGTAGGCACCAATGCTGTGGTTTAAAAGGTTTTAGAATTACTAACTGATCGTTAGCGCACCCAGAAACATGGTGGCACAAACGGTTCTCGCCCCAGAGAAGCAACAACAGCGCTCAACAGAACAGGGAGTACCTCAACATGCAACTGAACCTGTGGTGACACCTCAATAAGCAACTGAAGCAGAAATAAACGAGGAGCCGAGCCGGAAAATATCAAAGTTAGGACAAGGAGGTAAGCAGTCATTCTCGCGGTATTTGTTGGCGGCGTGGCCCTGATCATCATTTGGGAAGCACTGTTTGGCAAAGACAACTAACTCGTATGCAAGATGTTGCTACGATAAACCTGTGTGTGCTCGATGTATATATGTATTGAAAAAAACGTATTTGTGTCACCATATTCGATGTATATATGTATTGGATATTATATGCTCCCATGAATTTTTGGAATTTTGAAATGCCTATAAAAAAGTTCTGGTCTTTACAAAAAGTAATGTTATAATTTTGTTACACCCTGTTTTCGAAAAAAATTCTAAAATTTTTTTATATTAACCCTTTCCTTTTTCTATGTTTGATCTTAATATTTTCAGAAATGCCACAAATGGTAAAACTTTCAGTTCATTCGGATCAGCCTGAGTAATCAAACATTCAAAAAATTCATGGTGAAGCGAATCATAACATGCACAATAAAAAATTTCTTTAAGAAAAATGTAATAAAACGAAAAATATATCCCTAAGGTCAAATTTTTTGTCAAGCCCAAAAATGCCCTCCTCAAAATGATTGGCTGTACCCAAAAAGCTGTTGACATTGTCATGGCGCAGTTTGGTCATCCGGGTCAGCTCCAACTTGGTGGCCCGCGTCAGCTCCTTCGATTTTGCCTTTCGTGAATAACGAATCTCTTTGAGCGCCACAATTGCACCTTTGTATTGAACTGAATTTTTTCAAAAATAAAAAATGCTCAATAAATGTTGTGCCGTTCTGTTGCACATAAACATTACTTCTTTGAATGGGTTATTGACCAAAGACACGTTGAGCACTGTGTACAGTCCATCAGAGTGGTGCTGGAATTAAATTTTGAATTACTAAAATCTGTATTTAAAATACTTTGCATTTGTCTACCGGTCCGTGTACAGGTTGTTATTGTTGTAGTTTCTTCTCGTTCAGCAACAGTTCGTCCTGACTCTGCTTGTCCGTGCGGGGGCCTTTTGTCTTGCCTGTTGTGCCAGTTTCAGCTGTTTCCGCTTATTGTCGTTGTCCACACGCTTGACCATTTTTTGATCAGTCAGAGAAAGAGATCAGCTAAATAATGATCAAATTTTGACCCAATTTACGAAAAATTGAATTGATCAGCCATATCAACAACACAAAGTGCCATTCCTCCCCTCCCCAAAATCAGTGCTTGGTTGACCGGATGCTTCTTAAAGATCATGGCAAATTTTGTTTTTTCCGGTATTTTTTGCAATCCCTTTAAAAAAACTAATTAAATGGGAAAAATAATTTTCTAAATCAAAATTTCCTACAAAAAACTAAAAAACAAATTTTCAAAAATAATATTATATTTTCAAATAATTTAAATTTAATTTATTAAAATTTGAAGAAATTTTTGCTTTTTTCAGGCGGGCACGTAGTCAAAATTTATAAGAATTGCCAACACATTTTTTGGTCCACGACAAATTTTGGAAATAAACCCCTAAGAGACTGGAAAATACGTGCAACCCAGCCCCCGAGACTGTTGTCGTCCACACAAACTTCGAGGGAGCAACAAATTAGTAGGGCAGGCACGTATTGGCCAAATATGCTTCCGAAAATGCCAAAATTACACCAAAAAAAATGGCACTATTAGTGCACTAATTTGCTTCAAAAAATCAGGCCCAACCGGTTTGTCGTTCTGCAGCGCCAACAGTGTGTAGTTGCCTTCGGCATCGCCATTGATGTCAATGCGCATGTCAAAGCCTTGGACGCCTGAGGGGCGACAATTACTTTTTGCCTGTGGCAAAATCGTTTAATTTTTAATGGGTCCCATCCAAAAATCGACAATCTCTGTAAAAGCCTATTAAAAATCCTAAATTACGGCATTTCGAGAGTGCCACCGATCATTTTTGAAGGCGTAATGCCAATCCCTGGCAACAAAAATTGCCTCCGCAGCCGTCCCGTTTGCGCGCAGCCGGTCTCGTATGGTCTCGTCCAACGCCTGCGCGTACAACATCATCGCGTCGTACAGATAGCAGGCATAGCGGTTAGCCTTAGGGAATGCAAATTTTAAATTCAAATTCCTTTAAAAAATCAAAAAATTTATAGTTGGCTAAGTCAAAATTTCTTAAAAAATAAATTATTTAAACAGTAATTTAGATTTTCAAATAATTTAAAATTTATTAAAAAATTGGAAGAATTTCTCGGACTGCTTTTTTGAGGGTTTTTTTAATATTATTTTTGTATAGCTCTAACAATAATTGAAGTTTCGTTGTTATTGAAGCCTCCAAATCGTGGCAAAAGCGTTTGTCTTGCGCCAAAATTCCTTCAATTTCGGTGTGTTCAGTTGGACAGGAGTCGGAATGATCTGAAAAAAGTGCCAACAATTTGTATCTCAAAATTCTTGGGCATAGCAAATTGGCACAAACAAATTTTACAATCGAAAAAATCTGTTCCTTTTTTTGTAATGAAATCTTGATCATAATCCGACCATTCTGTTGTAATCTTGATGCATGATCTATTCTCTATCCTAATAATAATCTCAAATCTGATCACTTGAATCCATTCTCTGATCCTAATCATGATCTACTAATCTTGATCTATTCACTGATCATGACATGATCAGAATCCATTCTCTGGTCTTCTAGATCCATTGTCAATTTGGATATATCAAAAAAACCCCGATTTTGTTCACTTACTTCGAAAGAAATAGTTGTTCATTGCGTGATAAACATTTAGCCTAAAATTGAAACATAAATTATCTCGAGAAATCTATTTGAAAGGTTTTAGGAATAAGTGCTGCCGGAAAAATCAAAAAATTTAAATACAAAGAATTTGAATAGAAGTTTGAAAAATTTTGTAAAAAAATTTTGCGTTATATAAAATTAAAATTTATCTTAAAAGGAGAAAGGATTTAAATTCGATGAGCCCAAAAACAACGACTTGCACATTTTGTTAGTTTTTTTTTCAAAAATAAGGGGAAAATAAGCAAATTTGTGAAGGAAAAAGCAAACGTTGGGAATGGACAGGACCAATGAATGACCGACCCATAAGAAAAGGAAAGTGCACTCAAACAAAAATGAGGGCGGAGCTTTGGGTGCGATTGATTGATGGGAAAGAGGAAAACAATTGACTACAAAAATTAGTAAATGACCGAACCGAACCATTCGTTCGTTCTTTGTGTTCAAATTGTTGTCAACCAAATGTAAATCGATCATTAATCAGTTTCTGTATATTTGAAAATTAGCTAATGTCAAAAATGAATCGAGAACCTTTTGCACTAATGTGTAAAATGTCGTGGAGCCAAAAATGATCAATTTGTATTAAGAAAGTGCCATTTCGACCTATATTTCCCTTGGGACCTTTGCGTGCCATTAGCGCAGCCGTTATGTACAAATTAATTGACTGAAAATTCTGTATTTATCATTTTCATTCGCGCAGCTTTTGAGCGCCCGGCCAAAAAGCTCACTGATTTTTGAGAAAAGGGGAATAATAAAATAAATGGCATCGGCATACCTAAGCAGTTAGCCGTGCTGCTGCTGCTGAACAAAGCTAATTTGTAAGCAGCAGTCGCCTTGATCGATTTAAAATAGCAATTCAAAAAAAGAGACCAAAAAAATGGCTCAAGACCTTGTTTCAATTTTCTAGAAATGGAAATATTTCATAAAATGGTGCCTTCTGTAGCACACACTAGGCGTGAATTTTAACAAAAACTTGGCATTGTTATTGATTTAAATTGACAATAAAAAATACACTAATGGCTCTAGACCTTGTTTCAATTTTCTAGACATGGAAATATTTCATAAAATGGTGCTTTCTGTAGCACACACTAGGCGTGAATTTTAACAAAAACTTGGCATTGTTATTGTTTTAAATTGACAATAAAATATACACTAATGGCTCTAGACCTTGTTTCAATTTTCTAGAAATGGAAATATTCCATTAAATGGTGCTTTCTGTAGCACACACTAGGCGTGAATTTTAACAAAAACTTGGCATTGTTATTGATTTAAATTGACAAGAAAATATACACTAATGGCTCTAGACCTTGTTTCAATTTTCTAGAAATGGAAATATTTCATAAAATGGTGCTTTCTGTATCACACACTAGGCGTGAATTTTAACAAAAACTTGGCATTGTTATTGTTTTAAATTGACAATAAAATATACACTAATGGCTCTAGACCTTGTTTCAATTTTCTAGAAATGGAAATATTTCATAAAATGGTGCTTTCTGTATCACACACTAGGCGTGAATTTTAACAAAAACTTGGCATTGTTATTGATTTAAATTGACAATAAAATATACACTAATGGCTCTAGACCTTGTTTCAATTTTCTAGAAATGGAAATATTTCATAAAATGGTGCTTTCTGTAGCACACACTAGGCGTGAATTTTAACAAAAACTTGGCATTGTTATTGATTTAAATTGACAATAAAATATACACTAATGGCTCTAGACCTTGTTTCAATTTTCTAGAAATGGAAATATTTCATAAAATGGTGCTTTCTGTAGCACACACTAGGCGTGAATTTTAACAAAAACTTGGCATTGTTATTGATTTAAATTGACAATAAAATATACACTAATGGCTCTAGACCTTGTTTCAATTTTCTAGAAATGGAAATATTTCATAAAATGGTGCTTTCTGTAGCACAGACTAGGCGTGAATTTTAACAAAAACTTGGCAATGTTATTGATTTAAATTGACAATAAAATATACACTAATGGCTCTAGACCTTGTTTCAATTTTCTAGAAATGGAAATATTTCATAAAATGATGCTTTCTGTAGCACACACTAGGCGTGAATTTTAACAAAAACTTGGCATTGTTATTGATTTAAATTGACAATAAAATATACACTAATGGCTCTAGACCTTGTTTCAATTTTCTAGAAATGGAAATATTTCATAAAATGGTGCTTTCTGTAGCACAGACTAGGCGTGAATTTTAACAAAAACTTGGCAATGTTATTGATTTAAATTGACAATAAAATATACACTAATGGCTCTAGACCTTGTTTCAATTTTCTAGAAATGGAAATATTTCATAAAATGGTGCTTTCTGTAGCACACACTAGGCGTGAATTTTAACAAAAACTTGGCATTGTTATTGATTTAAATTGACAATAAAATATACACTAATGGCTCTAGACCTTGTTTCAATTTTCTAGAAATGGAAATATTTCATAAAATGGTGCTTTCTGTAGCACACACTAGGCGTGAATTTTAACAAAAACTTGGCATTGTTATTGATTTAAATTGACAAGAAAATATACACTAATGGCTCTAGACCTTGTTTCAATTTTCTAGAAATGGAAATATTTCATAAAATGGTGCTTTCTGTAGCACACACTAGGCGTGAATTTTAACAAAAACTTGGCATTGTTATTGATTTAAATTGACAATAAAATATACACTAATGGCTCTAGACCTTGTTTCAATTTTCTAGAAATGGAAATATTTCATAAAATGGTGCTTTCTGTAGCACAGACTAGGCGTGAATTTTAACAAAAACTTGGCAATGTTATTGATTTAAATTGACAATAAAATATACACTAATGGCTCTAGACCTTGTTTCAATTTTCTAGAAATGGAAATATTTCATAAAATGGTGCTTTCTGTAGCACACACTAGGCGTGAATTTTAACAAAAACTTGGCATTGTTATTGATTTAAATTGACAATAAAATATACACTAATGGCTCTAGACCTTGTTTCAATTTTCTAGAAATGGAAATATTTCATAAAATGGTGCTTTCTGTAGCACAGACTAGGCGTGAATTTTAACAAAAACTTGGCAATGTTATTGATTTAAATTGACAATAAAATATACACTAATGGCTCTAGACCTTGTTTCAATTTTCTAGAAATGGAAATATTTCATAAAATGGTGCTTTCTGTAGCAACACTAGGCGTGAATTTTAACAAAAACTTGGCATTGTTATTGATTTAAATTGACAAGAAAATATACACTAATGGCTCTAGACCTTGTTTCAATTTTCTAGAAATGGAAATATTTCATAAAATGGTGCTTTCTGTATCACACACTAGGCGTGAATTTTAACAAAAACTTGGCATTGTTATTGTTTTAAATTGACAATAAAATATACACTAATGGCTCTAGACCTTGTTTCAATTTTCTAGAAATGGAAATATTTCATAAAATGGTGCTTTCTGTATCACACACTAGGCGTGAATTTTAACAAAAACTTGGCATTGTTATTGATTTAAATTGACAATAAAATATACACTAATGGCTCTAGACCTTGTTTCAATTTTCTAGAAATGGAAATATTTCATAAAATGGTGCTTTCTGTAGCACACACTAGGCGTGAATTTTAACAAAAACTTGGCATTGTTATTGATTTAAATTGACAATAAAATATACACTAATGGCTCTAGACCTTGTTTCAATTTTCTAGAAATGGAAATATTTCATAAAATGGTGCTTTCTGTAGCACACACTAGGCGTGAATTTTAACAAAAACTTGGCATTGTTATTGATTTAAATTGACAATAAAATATACACTAATGGCTCTAGACCTTGTTTCAATTTTCTAGAAATGGAAATATTTCATAAAATGGTGCTTTCTGTAGCACAGACTAGGCGTGAATTTTAACAAAAACTTGGCAATGTTATTGATTTAAATTGACAATAAAATATACACTAATGGCTCTAGACCTTGTTTCAATTTTCTAGAAATGGAAATATTTCATAAAATGATGCTTTCTGTAGCACACACTAGGCGTGAATTTTAACAAAAACTTGGCATTGTTATTGATTTAAATTGACAATAAAATATACACTAATGGCTCTAGACCTTGTTTCAATTTTCTAGAAATGGAAATATTTCATAAAATGGTGCTTTCTGTAGCACAGACTAGGCGTGAATTTTAACAAAAACTTGGCAATGTTATTGATTTAAATTGACAATAAAATATACACTAATGGCTCTAGACCTTGTTTCAATTTTCTAGAAATGGAAATATTTCATAAAATGGTGCTTTCTGTAGCACACACTAGGCGTGAATTTTAACAAAAACTTGGCATTGTTATTGATTTAAATTGACAATAAAATATACACTAATGGCTCTAGACCTTGTTTCAATTTTCTAGAAATGGAAATATTTCATAAAATGGTGCTTTCTGTAGCACACACTAGGCGTGAATTTTAACAAAAACTTGGCATTGTTATTGATTTAAATTGACAAGAAAATATACACTAATGGCTCTAGACCTTGTTTCAATTTTCTAGAAATGGAAATATTTCATAAAATGGTGCTTTCTGTAGCACACACTAGGCGTGAATTTTAACAAAAACTTGGCATTGTTATTGATTTAAATTGACAATAAAATATACACTAATGGCTCTAGACCTTGTTTCAATTTTCTAGAAATGGAAATATTTCATAAAATGGTGCTTTCTGTAGCACAGACTAGGCGTGAATTTTAACAAAAACTTGGCATTGTTATTGATTTAAATTGACAATAAAATATACACTAATGGCTCTAGACCTTGTTTCAATTTTCTAGAAATGGAAATATTTCATAAAATGGTGCTTTCTGTATCACACACTAGGCGTGAATTTTAACAAAAACTTGGCATTGTTATTGATTTAAATTGACAATAAAATATACACTAATGGCTCTAGACCTTGTTTCAATTTTCTAGAAATGGAAATATTTCATAAAATGGTGCTTTCTGTAGCACACACTAGGCGTGAATTTTAACAAAAACTTGGCATTGTTATTGATTTAAATTGACAATAAAATATACACTAATGGCTCTAGACCTTGTTTCAATTTTCTAGAAATGGAAATATTTCATAAAATGGTGCTTTCTGTAGCACAGACTAGGCGTGAATTTTAACAAAAACTTGGCAATGTTATTGATTTAAATTGACAATAAAATATACACTAATGGCTCTAGACCTTGTTTCAATTTTCTAGAAATGGAAATATTTCATAAAATGGTGCTTTCTGTAGCACACACTAGGCGTGAATTTTAACAAAAACTTGGCATTGTTATTGATTTAAATTGACAATAAAATATACACTAATGGCTCTAGACCTTGTTTCAATTTTCTAGAAATGGAAATATTTCATAAAATGGTGCTTTCTGTAGCACAGACTAGGCGTGAATTTTAACAAAAACTTGGCAATGTTATTGATTTAAATTGACAATAAAATATACACTAATGGCTCTAGACCTTGTTTCAATTTTCTAGAAATGGAAATATTTCATAAAATGGTGCTTTCTGTAGCAACACTAGGCGTGAATTTTAACAAAAACTTGGCATTGTTATTGATTTAAATTGACAATAAAATATACACTAATACCTTGTTTCAATTTTCTAGAAATGGAAATATTTCATAAAATGGTGCTTTCTGTAGCACACACTAGGCGTGAATTTTAACAAAAACTTGGCATTGTTATTGATTTAAATTGACAATAAAATATACACTAATGGCTCTAGACCTTGTTTCAATTTTCTAGAAATGGAAATATTTCATAAAATGGTGCTTTCTGTATCACACACTAGGCGTGAATTTTAACAAAAACTTGGCATTGTTATTGATTTAAATTGACAATAAAAATATACACTAATGGCTCTAGACCTTGTTTCAATTTTCTAGAAATGGAAATATTTCATAAAATGGTGCTTTCTGTAGCACACACTAGGCGTGAATTTTAACAAAAACTTGGCATTGTTATTGATTTAAATTGACAATAAAATATACACTAATGGCTCTAGACCTTGTTTCAATTTTCTAGAAATGGAAATATTTCATAAAATGGTGCCTTCTGTAGCACACACTAGGCGTGAATTTTAACAATAACTTGGCATTGTTATTGATTTAAATTGACAATAAAATATACACTAATGGCTCTAGACCTTGTTTCAATTTTCTAGAAATGGAAATATTTCATAAAATGGTGCTTTCTGTAGCACACACTAGGCGTGAATTTTAACAAAAACTTGGCATTGTTATTGATTTAAATTGACAATAAAATATACACTAATGGCTCTAGACCTTGTTTCAATTTTCTAGAAATGGAAATATTTCATAAAATGGTGCTTTCTGTAGCACACACTAGGCGTGAATTTTAACAAAAACTTGGCATTGTTATTGATTTAAATTGACAATAAAATATACACTAATGGCTCTAGACCTTGTTTCAATTTTCTAGAAATGGAAATATTTCATAAAATGGTGCTTTCTGTAGCACACACTAGGCGTGAATTTTAACAAAAACTTGGCATTGTTATTGATTTAAATTGACAATAAAATATACACTAATGGCTCTAGATATTTCATAAAATGGTGCTTTCTGTAGCACACACTAGGCGTGAATTTTAACAAAAACTTGGCATTGTTATTGATTTAAATTGACAATAAAATATACACTAATGGCTCTAGACCTTGTTTCAATTTTCTAGAAATGGAAATATTTCATAAAATGGTGCTTTCTGTAGCACACACTAGGCGTGAATTTTAACAAAAACTTGGCATTGTTATTGATTTAAATTGACAATAAAATATACACTAATGGCTCTAGACCTTGTTTCAATTTTCTAGAAATGGAAATATTTCATAAAATGGTGCCTTCTGTAGCACACACTAGGCGTGAATTTTAACAATAACTTGGCATTGTTATTGATTTAAATTGACAATAAAATATACACTAATGGCTCTAGACCTTGTTTCAATTTTCTAGAAATGGAAATATTTCATAAAATGGTGCTTTCTGTATCACACACTAGGCGTGAATTTTAACAAAAACTTGGCATTGTTATTGATTTAAATTGACAATAAAATATACACTAATGGCTCTAGACCTTGTTTCAATTTTCTAGAAATGGAAATATTTCATAAAATGGCTGTAGCACACACTAGGCGTGAATTTTAACAAAAACTTGGCATTGTTATTGATTTAAATTGACAATAAAATATACACTAATGGCTCTAGACCTTGTTTCAATTTTCTAGAAATGGAAATATTTCATAAAATGGTGCTTTCTGTAGCACACACTAGGCGTGAATTTTAACAAAAACTTGGCATTGTTATTGATTTAAATTGACAATAAAATATACACTAATGGCTCTAGACCTTGTTTCAATTTTCTAGAAATGGAAATATTTCATAAAATGGTGCTTTCTGTAGCACACACTAGGCGTGAATTTTAACAAAAACTTGGCATTGTTATTGATTTAAATTGACAATAAAATATACACTAATGGCTCTAGACCTTGTTTCAATTTTCTAGAAATGGAAATATTTCATAAAATGGTGCTTTCTGTAGCACACACTAGGCGTGAATTTTAACAAAAACTTGGCATTGTTATTGATTTAAATTGACAATAAAATATACACTAATGGCTCTAGACCTTGTTTCAATTTTCTAGAAATGGAAATATTTCATAAAATGGTGCTTTCTGTATCACACACTAGGCGTGAATTTTAACAAAAACTTGGCATTGTTATTGATTTAAATTGACAATAAAATATACACTAATGGCTCTAGACCTTGTTTCAATTTTCTAGAAATGGAAATATTTCATAAAATGGTGCTTTCTGTAGCACAGACTAGGCGTGAATTTTAACAAAAACTTGGCATTGTTATTGATTTAAATTGACAATAAAATATACACTAATGGCTCTAGACCTTGTTTCAATTTTCTAGAAATGGAAATATTTCATAAAATGGTGCTTTCTGTAGCACACACTAGGCGTGAATTTTAACAAAAACTTGGCATTGTTATTGATTTAAATTGACAATAAAATATACACTAATGGCTCTAGACCTTGTTTCAATTTTCTAGAAATGGAAATATTTCATAAAATGGTGCTTTCTGTATCACACACTAGGCGTGAATTTTAACAAAAACTTGGCATTGTTATTGATTTAAATTGACAATAAAATATACACTAATGGCTCTAGACCTTGTTTCAATTTTCTAGAAATGGAAATATTTCATAAAATGGTGCTTTCTGTAGCACACACTAGGCGTGAATTTTAACAAAAACTTGGCATTGTTATTGATTTAAATTGACAATAAAATATACACTAATGGCTCTAGACCTTGTTTCAATTTTCTAGAAATGGAAATATTTCATAAAATGGTGCCTTCTGTAGCACACACTAGGCGTGAATTTTAACAAAAAACTTGGCATTGTTATTGATTTAAATTGACAATAAAATATACACTAATGGCTCTAGACCTTGTTTCAATTTTCTAGAAATGGAAATATTTCATAAAATGGTGCTTTCTGTAGCACACACTAGGCGTGAATTTTAACAAAAACTTGGCATTGTTATTGATTTAAATTGACAATAAAATATACACTAATGGCTCTAGACCTTGTTTCAATTTTCTAGAAATGGAAATATTTCATAAAATGGTGCCTTCTGTAGCACACACTAGGCGTGAATTTTAACAATAACTTGGCATTGTTATTGATTTAAATTGACAATAAAATATACACTAATGGCTCTAGACCTTGTTTCAATTTTCTAGAAATGGAAATATTTCATAAAATGGTGCTTTCTGTAGCCCACACTAGTCGTGAATTTTAACAAAAACTTGGCATAGTTATTGATTTAAATTGACAATAAAATATACACTAATGGCTCTAGACCTTGTTTCAATTTTCTAGACATGGAAATATTTCATAAAATGGTGCTTTCTGTAGCACACACTAGGCGTGAATTTTAACAAAAACTTGTGCATTTTTATTGATTTAAATTGACAATAAAATATAAACTAATGGCTCTGGACCTTGTTTCAATTTTCTAGAAATGGAAATATTTCATAAAATGGCACTTTCTGTAGCCCACACCAAGGCGTGAATTTTAACAAAAATTTGGCATTTTTATTGATTTAAATTGACAATAAAATATAAACTAATGGCTTTTTCTAGAAATGGATCATTTCAATAAAAACGGTACCAACAGAATTTTCTCATTGTTTACAACTTTTATTTCTATTTAATGCGAACTATTGAAAAAAGGAAAACTAAATTTATCACGGTGTTCTGTAAAAAATGTTGTGATTTTGTCTCTCTAACAAAAAAAAAATGGTGGCGGATGGACAACGCATTTTTTGGAGACATTTTAGGACGCCAAAATTCACAGAATCGTCGATGTAAAAAATGGAGCTTTACGAAAGAAAAAAAAATTGTGAGAGGGAAATCAGCGCCTCGTGCCATCCTCGAAGAAAACGCCGCCGTCCAATGCACAATATTTGGGGCCTAAAAACATTTTGTTTTTTAATTATTTTAATTCAAACAATTTTTCCTTTTTTTTAACACCAAATCTTGACATATAAAGTATGATCTGATCAGATTTTATACGGCGTTAACTTTGATCAGACTCTGTGGTAAATCGATATCTTGTCCAAAATGTGATAATTGGCGCCAACTCGTTCAAATCATGGACAAAACGTCAACTCCAACCAATATGAGACAAAAGTGCTGGAGTCTTTTGTCACTGATTTTGCCAAATCGACATTTTGTCCAGTTTTGGCAGAGTCGGCGCTTTGCCCTTTCCAATCAACACATTTGTGATTAGTATAATTCATTTTTTGACGAGAAAGATTCTAATCTAGTCATTGAAATGAGCTTTGATCAGTCAGGTTATGTGACACAAATTGTGTCAAATTTTCATATGGAAACACTGAGCCAAAACTCACAAATTCCGCGCTCGCCAGCGGCACCCACGTTGCCGAGAGGTCCGGGTGGTCCAGGTTGGCCGGGCGGGCCCTGCGGACCGGTTGCCCCGGGCGATCCCGGAGGCCCTGGTTGTCCAGGTTGGCCTAAACAAAATGCAAAAAGAAATTATATTTAAAACAAAAAATAGAAGCATCTTTAATGCACTTACCGTCCCTGCCAGGCGAGCCGTCAGCTTTGCGGGGAAAATGGGAAGATGATTAGAGAGAATCATTTAGTCAAAAAATCCAATTGGAATTTCCCCAAAATTGCTTACCTCCGGGCAATCCCTGTGGGCCGGGCTCTCCCGGAATGCCGGGCTCGCCCGGAATTGCCGGTGAGCTGGCCGCGGGACGTCCAGACTCTCCTTTCTGTCAAAATAATGGCAAAATTACAATAAGGAAGAGTAGGTATTAGGGGTGGCGGGATTCCGATTCAGACTTTTTTCGGATCGGAATTTCGATTTCCGAAATTTTTTAAGGCCACGAAATTCCAATTCTAAAATTTTTTGAGGTCGTCGGCGCCCATCCCTGGTAGGTAGGTAGGTACACCGCTAAATGTTCACTGTTTGTCCAAAAAATTTATTTTACCTCTCCATCCGTTCCAGTTGGCCCTGACGTGCCTGGCGGTCCCGGAGGGCCTGGCGGTCCGGGCAGTCCTAAACAAAAAAAATTGTTTTTTTTAAATTTCAAAGAAATTGCGTCAACCGTTGGTGCCCGATCGGCCCGGCGGTCCCGGTCTGCCGGGCGAGCCGGACTGTCCGTTGGTGCCTTGCCTGCCGGGTGGGCCAGGCGGGCACGGGTTGCAGGGCGGAATTTCGATCTCCTCGCAAATGATGGGCGGTCGACCTGTGGTGTTTTGGTTTTGGGGTTTAGAAGAAATTGTGACACGAATTGTTGTTTTTTTTGTTATTTTGTTTTTATTTGTTTTGATTTTAGTGAAAAAGTTAACCGAATTTCTTAATTTATTAATCCCTTTTTGAATTTTGCAATCTTTTTTTCTTACTAAAATTTGCTCAAATTGCATTTTTGAAATTGTTTATTATTTTTATTAATGGTTTTAAGATATATAAAATTGAAAACGCCCCAAATAAATTGTTTTTAATTTAAATTTATTTTTTAAACCTCTGCAAATCAGATTTTCTCATCTTCTTCATATAAAATTTTTAAATATTTTATTTTGCACTATTCGATTTCTATTTTATTTTCTATAAAAGATTTAAATTTATTTTTAAAGAAACATTAAGTTCTTATTAAAGATTTTAGGTTATTTATTTGCCCATTTTTACTCTTCATTTCCATTTTGAGTAAATTAAATTGGACCTGGGGAGCCGTGTCTGCCGGGCGCGCCCGGCGTGCCGGGCTGGCCGGGCGACCCCGGTGTGCCAGCGCGGCCGGGATGACCCGGAATGCAGCACGCCTCGCACGCGTCTGCCTGCCGCTTTGCGCGTCGGTTCTGCAGGTGCGCGATCAGCGACGGGAACGGCATGGAAGCCAAGGATGAGGCGGTGCCGGTCCGGTTGCGCACTACTTGGAAGGCGGTGGCAATGCGACGCTGCTTGTCGCCCACTTCGAACATGATGTCCCGTGCAGAACCCTGGCATGTGACAAGAAGCAAAATTAACAAAGTTAAATATGAATTTTTATGGCAAAAAATGATTAAATTCTTTTTTTTAAAGATTTAAAAAATGCAATAACAGATCATAATTTATTTAGAAAAATCGCCTGGAGCAATTATTATCAACTTTTCGAACAAGACTAGAATTATATTCCCGAACTTGGACCAGATCGTGATCAGTGCAGAAAAAGCATAGCAATAAATGATCCGAGTCATGCCTCCCTAATGATCTGATCAGACCCTTTGGGCATCCTGACACCTATTTACGAATATGGGCCTGAGCCTGGCTGCTTGATCCCATTATTCAACTGATCGTAAACTGTTGGACTTGAAAATGATCTGAGTTCGAGTCTGCATTCGTCATGATCTGATCTGATCTTTTCCGTTTATGATCTGATCATGTGACGCATACTAAATCAGATCATCTGGGCAGGGGGGGGGGGCTGACCTTGCAAAAGTCGAGCTCCCGTTTCGTCTGGCGCTGAATATGGTCCACAAAGTTGTACACGACGGGCAAACAGATGGCCACAGCCAGGATGGCAACCAGTGAGAAGCCGACCGCTGTGTACGCCACCAATTTGTAGGCACGCTCGCGCGCCTCGTCCACCGTCTCGTCATCCGTGTCCAATGGTGGAGACTGCTGGCATGGCACCCCTCTGGACGGCACCTTTAGCTCATTCTGATACTGCTTCATCTCGACGGTTATTGCTAAAACACTGATCAGAATAAATTTAAAATAATATATCCCCAAAAGTACATAGCAATCTGATCAAAATTCTTAAAATTTTCAAGGATCCCTAAAAGTCGAATTTTAATTTAAAATACAATGGGCCTATGCTTGAACCCAAAATTCATCTAAACAATACAGGATGCCTTGAAGTGTTTGTGGGTTTATTTAAAATAAAATCCAAAAATTAAAAATGTGATCAGCCAATTAATTATTAATTAATATATTTGCTGCACTTCACTAAAAGTGAAAGCGCCAAGGCCGCACCTTAGTGTATTGTGAATGATGTTTTGCTCGGCGCCGCTTCAAATGGCCAAAGATGAAAAGTTTGGGTGTGGCCAAGTGCTTTCGTAGACTTTTGAATTGATCAGAATTGGGGGATTCAGTTGTTGTTGCTGGTGTTGTTTCTTGTTGTGGCCTCTCCACTCGTAGAAGAATCCAAGTGGATTGGGTTCGTTGTCAGGGGACAACTGAAACGACAAATCTCTGAATGGGGGCCAATTTAACACACTAATTGACGATTTATCAATGGAACAAGCACCAAATATTCAAATTCAAATGAGTTGGTCTCGATCAGCAGATCAAAAGAATGCTAACTGATCAAGTAATCAGCAAATTCCGATCAGGTATCATCAACCTCTATGTGATGTGATTCTGACACGTATATCAAGCATGATCAGAATGCTCTGATGAAGTGATCAGCAATTTTCCGATCAGGCCCATCATCAATTTGCTATAATCAAAACAAATATTGGGACAACTCTGGAGACTGATCACCCACCCACCAGCAGAGGGAGGATAGAAAAGGGCACGCCATATTTTGCCCGTAAAAGTGAAGGGACGGAACAGAGAGATTACATCCAGCCCGTCTTTTATCTTATGGCCGTGGGGCGTCGTTATGTTTTGTTTTGACATTTTTTTTTCTGCGGCGGTTCCAGAAACGCCAGCAAGCACAAGCACTTTCCCCCTCCCCCCCCCCCGTCCCCCTCATCACCAAAATTGGTCCCCAAAAAAAGGTCGGATTGGCCGCATTTATGTTTTATGCTTCTTCTCCACCGCTTCTCCCCCCCCCCCCCCCCCCCCCGGGGGCTAAGAGCCAGCCCAAATCTTCGACTGACTCATTCCGATTGCGAAAATGGATTTTTGGTCGCTTGAGGGGGGACGGACGAACGGAGGAAAAAGGAGGAGTAAGAATTATATTGCCTTTTCCCCTCCCCTCAATCAGCAGGGGACAGGACAGGACAGGACAGAGCTGGACTGGATCCCCTCTCCCCTCGGGCGAATTGCGTGGCCTCCATTCTCTCTCCCTCAAGGGGGGTGGGCTCTGATCGGACGGACGGTGAGTTGCGGAGGCATCCGAACATTGTTATGTTGCTGCGGTTGCTTCTTTGTATGGCTAAGAGGCACACCGTCAACAAGATTGACGGAAGAGGAAGCGGAGGGTGGGCAGCTAACAGAAAAATGAGATTGTTCTAAGCTGACCCTGGAGGGGATAATTGGGGGGGTGTATGCTTTATCCGAAGAAGTTCCCTGGTGGGAGGGGGGAGAGATAGTATAGGGCGGCCCTAGGATGGGGTATGCTTACCCTGAGATTGAATGAGATCCCTTGAGGGGGCAATGGCGGCTTCCACTGTCTGGAACATTGTGGGTAAATGCTTTATCCTGAGGTACGATGTTGTTCTTAAGGTCTAAAAAGGTTGGCCACCATCCTATCTCGCTCTCTCTTATTAAGCCTTTTTCCTGATCAGTTGAAAACTGATCAGCTGATCCCTTCAGGAGTAAAGGAGCAGCCTTTTGTCTTCAAACGGTTTGATCAAATCGTTTAAGGGGGACTAAGTGTGCTGTAGTGTGTGTGCCCCTCCTCCTGCTTATTCCTGCGTTTTGCTCAAAAGCAATTGGTGGTGTACGTTTTGTGGATGTGCAAAATTGTGGCGGGCGTGGCGTAATGTCCAGTCCCCCCCCCCCCCCCCCGTCCGTGTCGTCGTCCCAGTTCGGAACCCCATTCCATCCCACTAATAATCATCCCTCATCATCCCCATAATAAGGAGTTGGCTGGGCATATCCAAGCACTATAAAAGAAGCTTGGCGGCGAAAGAGTTGCGCATGCGCGGAGGGCGTCGGCAGGGAGCGGAACGGAAAAAAGGCATATAAATGGGGCCATTGGCGGGCGGTGGCGGAGGAGGAGGACGGGGGGGGGGAGGGGGGGGGGGCCATGCTTTTGTGGGGATTAAGCCTAAAAAAGGGGCACCATATAAATGCGCTTAACTGCCGAACAGAAACCTGTCCGAACAGCAACAACAAAACGCCAAAAGTCTCTCCTCCCACCCCCCCGCCCCCCCCCTCCCTCCCTTTTTTTGTGTCTAAAAATTGGGACCATTCATAATGATGATGGTTGCTGA
The DNA here is from genome assembly GCA_020449905.1 of Globodera pallida. Lineage (NCBI taxonomy): Eukaryota > Metazoa > Nematoda > Chromadorea > Rhabditida > Heteroderidae > Globodera > Globodera pallida. The sequence continues at coordinate 2,937,835 of JAIXHY010000009.1, read as the reverse complement.
ATGATGATGCTTATGTGTATATGTATGTGTATGTGATGGGGTGGCGCAACTTTTTTTTCCGGGGAGAGCGGACGGGGGGAGGCGGAGGGGGGGGGGGGGGGTGGGGGGTTGGGGGAGGCGGGGAGGGTTTGGAGGTGTTCGCTGAACTTTGTGTGATGGCAGAAGGTTTTGCATTTCGCTATTTTTTGGCTCGTTCATTTTTTTTAGATACGATTTGTATGTGTGTAGTCGAAGAACTAGAAACGATCACAACTTTCGGTGTATTAATTCTGTGTGAAATGATTAAAGCAATTTATGAGATCATTGATCAGATCAAAATCACGACAAATTCAGTACGGTTAAGGCGGCTGATTGATCTGACATATTGGTGTAATCAGATCACTGATCAGGTCAAGATAAAAACAGTAGGCCCGATTAGATTATGATCGATGGTCGGTGTATATCTTTTTGTGCAAAAATATTGAAAAATGAAAGTTCAAATTTAAAAAAATCATGCAAAAAAGCAAAATAACCAACAAAAAAAGTATTTGGGAATGGGTGGCGGGCGGTTTGGGCAATCTTTGCGCGTTTTGAAAGCTAATTATATTGTGTTCTGAATGCCCAATGTCTGCTGGAGATGGTGGGAATTCACGACAATTGAGGAGGAGGTGGAGGCGGGAGATGAAATGAGCATTCATTCCCATCCAATCTCCAAAAACCGTTCGTTTGTTCGTTCATTCATTCCCCATTTTTTGTCAATTTATTTTTTGGGTGCCCTCTGATCAACGCGCCATGCGGGAATTCGCGCCGCCCCCGCAGGGGCTTTTCACATAAAGCACATCAGAGAGATTGCCCATTCCCCCCCCCCCCCCACAACCACTTCATCGACCGCGCCGATGAGACGACGATGACTTTCGGCTCTGTGGAGCACGAAGAAAAGGAAAGGAGGAGAAGAAAGAAAGAATGGGATTTTTGGGGGGTTGGGGGGTTGAGTGGGTGGGTGGGGGCGGATAATTGTCGTCGTCCAGTGAGTGAGTGGGGGGGGGGGAGGGGTTGAGGGCGGGTCCAATAAGCAGCACAATTCAGTGCCGAACGATTCAGTGCCGTCAACTTTGGAGGGGGGGGGGCTTCTTCTACGTCAAATTTGAGCCATCATTCAAAAGGCCGAATCTTATAAAGTTACCTCACTTAAAGGTGCTTAACCATTTTTGAAATGGTACAAAAATGTTATGGGTGTTCAAATAATGAGAGCTCAAATTTTTCGCCTTTGTTTTGCCATAATAACTTTTTTTGCCTTTTTCTAATCGCTTAACTCTTACTCAACAAAAAGTTCAGGCAACTAAGAGCTTTTGATTGGTGCCAAGCATGCCTGAATCGATTAAATTTGACCAGTCTTATACCCATCGGCACTGAATTGTCCGGCTCCCAAAAGTGTGGTGCACACTGAGCTTCTTTCCTCCGGCAACAACGGGGCGGGGGGGGGGGGCGGTGGATGTGCAGCGCCTGAGGCGGCAATCAGTCGTCAGATGGACGCGGTCGTGGAACGAAGAATGTCCGTCGGGTTGAACGCGCGACGACCGACGACGCCATCGTTGTCCATCGGACAGACATTTTGTGCATGGCTTTTATCCCCAAAACGAACCCACCCCCCGCGCATGGTATGTGCCTGCCCCCGCCGCCACCCCCGGGGATGGGAGTCATCTGATCGGAGATGATCCCTGCCCCCTACTCGCCCCCCCCCCCGCCGCCGATCGCCCCCTCATCATCATCACCACCACATCTCCCGGATATGCAACCGATCGGTGATGAATTAATCATAATTTTTTTTGCATTGTTCAAAGACGCAAATTGGCGTGTTTTGATTTTGTCAAAAAAAAAGAATAAAATAATTCAAAACGGAACTGTTTTTAGACTTAAAAAAGTTCCACTCGTTTTAAAATTCCAGCACGAAAATGAGCTAATTGTTCATTTACCTTCTTCGCACAATTTGAGCCTCAGGAATTGGACAACGCTTAAGGGGTTTAAAATGATCAGACCCCTCCCCTCCGTCCTTTTGATCACGCCCTGAGGGCTGAAGATAATCACCCACTCTGATCATGCACATCCCCTGAGGGGTGACAGTGAGATCGTCCCTTTGCCTCCCGGATCTTTGATCAAACGATTGATGAATCAATTTTGTTTTCGCGGAGTGTGTGAATATCAGAAAAATGTGTAGAATGTGCAATTTTCTGCAGTCATTTTTTGCACACAAACGGGGAAAAAAAGGAAAAAACACTGTGCAGAAAGAGGCCGAGCTTTGTGTATGTTGGAATTTTTTAGTTTTTTGTCATTTTTCGGATTTTTCGCATTCCTTCCAACAGAAGCAGCGGTGATCAGCATAACGCGGATCCGATCACCATGGGACGGCCAAACCAAAGCAAAAGTTAATAAAAATAACTTTCAAAAATATGGTTGGATCACCACAATGATCAGGTTTGATTTGAAAAGGTTTTCTGAATTTGTAAATAGAGCCCGTACGGGAGGATCGATCAAAAGTTCGATCAAGATCGCGTCGAAAAATTCGTTAAAATTTTGTTCGAGATTTCAATCAAGAGCTCAAATAATCAGATCCAAAAAAAGGAAAAATATTCTTTTAAAGCAAAGTTAAAACTTTATCAGAAATTAAAAAATCATATTAAGATTAAGATTAATTAATTACGGGGGTTCAAGATTCTCGAATAATTTCATAACACAAAAAACAAACCTTTTGACCTTTGGGGGGACCCACGCTCAGTTATATATATTGCTAACCTTCATAAGGTAATTAGCAAAAATAAATGAGGAGGGGGGGGGGGGGGGAAGAGAGAGTTGCACAGTCAAATGGGGAGGAGAAGCCGCTTCTCCCCTTTAAGCAAGTCGCGCCCTCGCGCACCACGCAACATCGCAAGTTGTTTTTGGGGGGTGGCTTTTTTTTGTTTGTTTAAAAATGGACTGATCAGAAGCAAATGCATTCAGGATTGGGTGATCAGCGAGGGGGAGAGGATGTTGATCTTAATTTATTTAGGCGGATTATTTATAATGTTATGGTAGCAGGAAGGAAGAGCAAGCAACCCGTTCACCCAGCAACAAAAGCAATGCTTATGAGGAGAGGAAGTAATTAATTGTCAACTTTCCATCCAAATCCCCTAAAAAAGTCCTCCGGCAACACAACACAGACACCCCCACGAAAAGCCAATTGATCAGTCGGTTGTAAGTCTAAGTGGAATTACAAAAGATGGGCAGAAAAACTCTTCTACAGACACGTGCAAAAGCGAAGGGTCAAAAACAATGCGGAATTTATAAAAAAAAAAGTGGCATAAAATCCCCCCGGGCAACAGACTCCTCCAAAATCCAATCAAAAGCTGTACCACAAAGGCGCGTTCCTCCCCTCGGGCTATAGACACCCCCCTCCCCCCCACAAACAAACAAAAAAAACTTTTGTGCTGTATCTGATCACAAAAAAAGTGAAAAGAATTTGTGCAATTATTTGTTGCCTTTCCCCCCCCCCCCCCCCACCCGCTCCCCTATTCTCTATGTATATTATTCAATACAACACAACTGTCGTGGTTTTGCGTGGCGTTTGATGGATGCGCGATTTGATGAGCGAAAGACTCTCTGATCAGCTTCTTGTCGGATGCTATTCAACCATTAGATATGATCGTCGTCAGATCACTTTGTGGTTCCTGATCAAACATGTCGTAAAAATGTCAAATCAGCTTTGATCAGAATGGCTAAGGCTGGACAATTATGGGCACCAAAAATGGCCAAAATATGGCATTTTTTGTGAATCGGTATATACATATATGTAAAAATTTGTTTTTATGGCTCCATTTTATGTCAAGTACACATGAAGACGGTTTGAAAAACAAATAATCTACCATACTTACTCAAATTCTGGTCCAAAATTTCGGTAATTATGCATATTTTGGGGGGTTTAATAAGTGAAAAAATTAATGCATAGAAAAATTAAAATTGAATATTTTAATGTAATTTTTGAGAAAAAGCCAAACGGACAATTGGGCACGAAATGAATTTTAATTTTCTTTTTATTTTCGTGGTTTATTTTTTTGGTTTTCCTTCGCCCATTGAATCTTGGATTTTTTTTTGTCAGAATTTATGCATTTATCCAGCTGAAAATAAAGATGAATCACCAGACAGCCATAAACATTAAATACAAAATAAAAAAGCAGAAAAAAGATTTAAATAAATAAGGACAAGGACAGTTCAGTGTTGGGCGTTTCAGTGCCATTGATCATAAGCACTGAAACGTAATCGGACCGTAAACATTCGACAAGACAAATCGCCAATTCAAGACGCATTTTCTTTGTCAGTATCTTTTTTTTTTCGGTTCTACCAAATTCTTCGCTTCTTCGGTTGGCAAACGGTTGTATGTGATGGTTGTCCGGGGAGCAGTCACGGGCTGCAAATTGGTGATGTTTAAAGAATGGCATTTTGATCGAGAACCCGCATAATGAAACTCGCGTTATTGGTCCCGGTCCTAAGCCATTCCGGTTTAAAATGTGATCCCGGTCACGGTTTAAAAAGTCGGCCCGGTCCCGAGGCATTTCCGGTGAAGTCTGGCCCCGGTTTAAAATGTTGGCCTCGGTCCTGATCCATTCCGGTTCAAAATGTGATCCCGGTCACGGTTTAAAAAGTCGGCCCGGTCCCGAGGCATTTCCGTTTAAAGTCTGGCCCCGGTTTAAAATGTTGGCCTCGGTCCTGATCCATTCCGGTTCAAAATGTGATCCCGGTCACGGTTTAAAAAGTCGGCCCGGTCCCGAGGCATTTCCGTTTAAAGTCTGGCCCCGGTTTAAAATGTTGGCCTCGGTCCTGATCCATTCCGGTTCAAAATGTGATCCCGGTCACGGTTTAAAAAGTCGGCCCGGTCCCGAGGCATTTCCGTTTAAAGTCTGGCCCCGGTTTAAAATGTTGGCCTCGGTCCTGATCCATTCCGGTTCAAAATGTGATCCCGGTCACGGTTTAAAAAGTCGGCCCGGTCCCGAGGCATTTCCGTTTAAAGTCTGGCCCCGGTTTAAAATGTTGGCCTCGGTCCTGATCCATTCCGGTTCAAAATGTGATCCCGGTCACGGTTTAAAAAGTCGGCCCGGTCCCGAGGCATTTCCGTTTAAAGTCTGGCCCCGGTTTAAAATGTTGGCCTCGGTCCTGATCCATTCCGGTTCAAAATGTGATCCCGGTCACGGTTTAAAAAGTCGGCCCGGTCCCGAGGCATTTCCGTTTAAAGTCTGGCCCCGGTTTAAAATGTTGGCCTCGGTCCTGATCCATTCCGGTTCAAAATGTGATCCCGGTCACGGTTTAAAAAGTCGGCCCGGTCCCGAGGCATTTCCGTTTAAAGTCTGGCCCCGGTTTAAAATGTTGGCCTCGGTCCTGATCCATTCCGGTTCAAAATGTGATCCCGGTCACGGTTTAAAAAGTCGGCCCGGTCCCGAGGCATTTCCGTTTAAAGTCTGGCCCCGGTTTAAAATGTTGGCCTCGGTCCTGATCCATTCCGGTTCAAAATGTGATCCCGGTCACGGTTTAAAAAATCGGCCCGGTCCCGAACGATTTCCGGTTCCGGTTATAAGTTAGCCACGGGTCCAAGCCATTTCCCCGTTCTTAAGACCATTCCCGGTACTGTTTATACCGGACCCGAGCCCTTACATCATTCACTGCAATGCTTGACGAACTCGGCTTAGGCGACACTGAGTGCATTGTTGTCCTGGGAGCAGTCACCGGCTGCAAATTAGTGATTTTTAAAGTTGATGGCATTTTGATCAAGACCCCTCATAATAATAATAATAATTAAAATTAAACTATCAACAACTCGCAATTGCCGAACAATTGGGCAACACCAAATAAATCTTTTACGTGATATGGAATTGCTTAAGGTTGGTCGATGGAATAAGACTGTACTTAAAGTAATTTGTATCGAAAAATCTCGCATTTAACCTATTTAAGACTATACTTAAAGTAATTTGTATCGAAAAATCTCGCATTTAACCTATTTAAGACTATACTTAAAGTAATTTGTATCGAAAAATCTTGCATTTAACCTAATTTGACCTTACATCATTCACTGCAATGTTTGACGAGCTCGGCTTAGGCCACCATTTGTCCGAATTGAGGACGGAGTACATTTGCGCATTAGCATCACTACCTCCTGCTTCCGGTTTATTATACAGCATCACGGTTTCTGACGATGTACTGCTTGCCAAATGCGAGAACTCGGGCCCAACAAATTTGGTGGACGGCGGCACGCTTTTTGATTGATTTGGTGGCTGATTTTCAGTGCCAACGATGGGCATGCCGCTGGATGAGCTTTGGCCGCAATTCAGCATTCCGTTACAGCAACGGCACAATGCCAAAACGAGCAGCAGCAGTTGAACAATGACGGCAAACAAATGCATGGCTTTTTTTCGTCTGAAGGCTTTGCCAGAAAATAAAACAAAATTATTTTTTGAATTAGAATTTGGTCTAAAACATTTTTACATATTTATGTATAGTAAAACTATTTTATGACTTATGTAAGTATTAGCGTCAAATAAAGATAAGGTTTTGTTTCACTAAAATAATTCAATTTATAGAAATCTTTCTTAAATTTTAATTTGCCAAAAAATATGAAATAATGATTAATAAACATAAAATGAATAAATTATACGTATGAATAAATTTTATATGTCAATATCCACGTTTTATATTGCCAACAATTACTTTCGAATGAAAAACGCATGCTTTATCATATTCATTGTCATAAGACATTGAAAATGTAATAATCGATGCTTCTATTTAGAAATAATATTACGATTTTCATCAATTACGTTACCAGGGCCCGGATTTTTATGTTATATTGCCTATTCTGTATGTTTTTTATTGAATGTGTACGGTCCACATGGGCCAAACTCGGCTCGCACCCGAACCCGAAACTCGAAACCCCAAAATACCCAAAATTTCGGGTCACCCGAAACTCGAAACCCCAAAATACCCAAAATTTCGGGTCACCCGAAACTCGAAACCCCAAAATACCCAAAATTTCGGGTCACCCGAACTCAAAACTTTTCAGAAATTTTTGTTACAATTTTTTTACCATTGTATGTATCAAGTAGTGCTTTACGAGCCCTAAAATTTCCGAGACTTGAGCCCAAGACCCAAAAAAACCCGAGACTCGAGCTCGAGACTAGAGACCGGCAAAATCAAGTTTGTGGATCCTGTTGCAGGATTGGAATTCAAAAGTTTTTGCAGGACCGGATCCTGCAGGATTAATCCTGCATCTAAATTTTTGCAGGATCCAGCGCAGGATTGAGTCAAAATTTGTTAAAAATCAATTTTGGCCTCAAATTAGGGTTGCTCCCCGACCCCTAAGGGAAAAGCAAAGGGAATTGTTGGCCAATGGGCGGGGGGGCACTTGCTGGAATAATGTGGATAATGTGCAGGCAATTAATGAACGGGGAAAAGCTCAGCAATTCGGAGGGATTAAATGATTTGGGGAGTGCCAACCGGGGAAACCCTTACAATATTAAATTACCTAAGCATTTTTAAATTTGATTGCTTTTCAAATCTTTAGGTTATAGCAATTAAAAAATTTCATTCATTCCAAAAAACCGATCTTTAGGGGGTGTATTTTCACCAAAAACCGGTCGGCATGTGATTTTTTACAAAATGAATGTTTATAAAACAGAATTTAAATTTTGATGTTTTATGAAGAAATGTCGAATTTGCTGCTTTTAGTGCTCAATTGCTGCCTTTTTAGTGCGTTGATGCTGCTTTTAAAAATGTCGAGATCGGAAACCTGGTTTAAAACGTCTAAAATCGCGAAAATATACACCCCTAAGAATGGTATTTTGCTGAACAAGTTTGAGAATTTTTAGTTCAATTTTCAAAATTTTTTTTCTGAATTTCTTAACAAAACAGACCATAATTTATTTCTTCCGGCGGCGTGCCGTCGGACACCAACCAGAGGTGATCGAAATTTCGTTTCGTTTCGTAGAATTTTTACCGTTTTGTTTCGTGTTTCGTTAATTTAAAAAAAAAAGTTGAGTTTCGATTAACTCTGACCCAAGCCCCCCCTTCAGGTTTTGTACAAACTTTCTTGAAGCAAAAATGGGGCAGAAGTCTTTAAAACCCTTTTTTTTTGCGAAAATTTCTTCTTACATTTGCAAACAAAATTCAAAAACCTTAGCCCATTTTCACCAATATATTACAAATTTTTTTTGAAAATTTCTCGCTTCCTAGTCTTGATTTGATAGATTTCATATCGCGAACGCCCTTATGAAAACTCTTAAAAGTGAATATTTCAAAACATTATTTTATTAATTAAGTAAATTATTTAAATTTAAAAAATTTCCGTTTTCCGTTAAAATTTTTTCAATTTTCGGTTTTTTTTAAATAAATTCCGCCCATCCCTGGTTCTACTTTAGGGTTGTTCAAGATCGGTTAACCGGAACCAGTAAAATTGTTTGAGGGGATTTAGTTTTTCTTTCTAAAATTGTATATCATTTATTAATTGGCATTTCTGCGCTACGTTCTATTTTTGTACATTCATTGTTAAGAGTTTTAAATTAACATGAACTTTATCAACCATAAAACGCTTTTTTGAAGGCTAAAGAAAGTTGAAATATTGCGAATAGAGTCAGAGTCATCATACAGGAAATAGAAATAAAATGACTTCGATCACCACTTTTCTAAGTCCACCATCCTTTAACCATTGTAAATGGGTCGCTTGCATTTGACGATGATTGGCCCGGTTGCAATGCCGTCGATGTGCCGCCGGCGTCGCCGGGCAGTGCCAATGCCGTCGTGGACTGTCCATGTGCCGTCGGGAATGGTTGTAAACCTATGGAATATTGTGGTTATTCAGCTCGTTAAACTCGCGGAATTGTTCTCACCAGCCTTTGAGAAATTATGAAAAACCAGATACTTATCTGATTACAAATATTTTGAGAACCGGAAAGTCCAAAGCATAAAATTTAATAAATTAAAAAGCATTTAATATTAATTGTATAAAACAACATTAATTACCTGTCAAGAAGTTTGTGCCCGACGATCGACCTGATTTCGGCTGTTTAAATGAGGCTGACGATGTTGCTTTTGACTTGCCTGAAATTGTTAACCTCTCCAAAAGCATTCTTAAAAATAGGGTAAACCCCCGATAAAATGACTCAAAATTAAAACCTAAACTAAAAACTTTCGTCTCGAGAATTGTTTCCATTTAGACGATTGGTAAAAACTCAAAAACTGTGGACCTTTTTTGATCCAAGTTGATTGGCCTGGTTGCAATGTCGTCGATGTGCCGCCGGGCAGTGTCAATGCCGCCGAGGACTGTCCATGTGCCGTCGGAAATGGTTGTGAACCTTTTGAGAACCGGAAAGTAATAAGTGAAATTTTTGCAAATGTGAATATAACCGGTGGAAATTTGGACAGGGAAATTCGCATAATTTGAAGCGTAAAATTTAATTAAAAAGCAAAATATTAACATTCTATAAATCTTTTATTGCCTGTCGAATTTTGTTGTTGAACAAATGAACGAGAATTATTTGTATCCGCCATAAAAAGTTTGTGCCCGACGATTGATAAGAAGAAGCTGTTGGATGATGTTGTGACATTGGCATTGATGTTCTTCCAGTCGAGTTGTACAACATTGCTGAGTTTTGTGCCGGCATTATTGGTGCCGTTGAAGGTCCAGAATCCGGTTTTAAATGCTCCCCTTTTTTTATGAGGCCATTGAGCCAGTTGCGTATGCGTTTGGAATACCCTGAATGCGTTTCACCGAACTGCGGCAGATGATCTGCTTGGTCCTTCCCATCATTGCTTGATGATGATGACCCACCGTAGTTTTCCATTCCATAACAGAATGTACAGAATGCCAAAATGACCAGCAGCAGCTGGACAATGTTGGCTCGCATTTTTGTCAGCGTTTTGATGTCGGGTTCCGCCAATGTTTTGGATCGAGTCTCCTCTGCCTTCGTAGAGACCGAGTTTCAGTTAATAATGAGCCTCTAGAAAAAACGGGGATTACAGCACTCGGGGGGGGGGGGGGGTGGGGGGATTGGGGTCAACTGGGTGCTCACGACTGGTCGCCAGCGTCATTTAAAGTGCCATAACTCTTCTTGGAACCAACCAAACTAATTTGAAACCAATCGAAAGCTCTATATGTTTAGAAGCTAATATCTAGCAGGAACTAAACGATCATATAAATCGTTTAAAAAGTTATGATGTGAAAAGAGCTAAAAACTAAGTTTTTTTGGATAATTTCGATTTTGTGAGGCTAATGCGTGTAAATGTGAATTGAATTGCGTGCATTGATTGATTGTCATAAAATTCAATTGTTAAACAAAAAATTTAAATATTTAAACAAACTACAGCTCCAAATCCATTGAATAGAGCACAAAAATAGGTAATACAAAATCATTGCATTATGAATCAATACATAAAAATATTGGCCAATTGTTTAAAATTTTTACATTTTTCATATTCACCAAATAAAAGCTCCAGTTTTATGACGCTTTTCCATAGCCTTTGTTCACCATATTCATAGTCATTATATCATGGGTATGTGTATAATTTTATTGCCTTAAATCAATATAAATGGCAATGAATTTTCATTTATACCCCCCCCCCCCCAACGGCGGGAGAATAAACCATGAAGACGGCATGTTGGGCATCGGGCCCCGACGGGGAATAAGTCGTTGAGGATGGCATTTTGTCGGGACTGCAAAAATCGTGATCAAAAGTGACCATTGTTTTATTCAAAATTAAATAAATTCCATTGTTTTTCCAAATTTTGTTTGATTTGCTTTCCTGATAACTATGTTATGACTAATCGCGCCAACGAGCGGATCCGCATTTTGTCGGTGACTTTGTTGACCAATTTTCTTAACAAATTGTCACGTCAATACAAATTAAAATTGAGGATTTAAAGCGGTTTTTGAATCGGTTGAAGCCGCCCGCCAACAGCGAGCATGTGGAGACGGAGCAAGTAGTGGGGCGAGACGGAGGGCGGAGGAAGAGGTCTGACGAGCGCCACTGGGGGGCGAGCGCGCGGGTTACCCGCGGAGCGGGCGCGCGCGAGACCGCCTGCCGGGTCACGCGCGGACTTCTTCCGGAGCCCCGGGAGTCTTGCCCCACTTACTGGCCGCCGTAGTCGGGTGTGCGGGGGTCCCCCCTATTGGCCAAATCGAGGGGCCATAACTTTCTTCAAAGTGGTTTCCGCGGCAAATGTTTGCAGATTCGTACTCAGCTCGACGAGAGGAGTCGATTGGTATATGAATTGCTCGATTTTGTCCCATTACCGTATAAGGTAGAAATTAACCATATGAAATTTTTCTTCAGAAATATTTTGAAAAAAGCTCGAAATAGGCACAAAGACATCTTAAAATACCCGAAATAGCTTGAGCTATTTTAGGCTCAAAAAGTCTGAAATATGCTTAGGCTTTCGGATAGGCTCGTTAAAATGAAGAATTTTCGGATTAAAATATGTTTTTCGTACATAACTCGTCAAAACAAAGCTGCAGAAAAAATAGGCTTAAGCCTAAAAATTCTAGCCCTGGTCATATGCAGGGCTGCTACTTTTAGGTTCGAAAAATCTCAAATAGGTACCTAAAATAGGTGAAAAAAGTGCCAAAAAAGGTACTAAAAAACCGGGTTCATAAGCAAAAATAGGTGCGGTGTAAAAATAACAATATACAGGGTGCGTAAAAAGTTCCCGCACTTTTTTCATTTAATTTTAGAGTCTAAACATCTCTTATTTCAAAAAGCTGAGTTCAGAATTGGATTCTTCAGAGTTTTTTGGGCTAGAAAACAAATAGAAAAAGTTAGTTTCTCCCAGAAAAAGAGCCATTTAACAAATTACAAGCCCTCAAAAATGCCCAAAAATTATTAGCATTTAGTCGCGACTTTTTTTTGGCCATTTTGTTCACTACATACTCAAGCGGTGGCTTCAGTGCCCCAATTGCTCTAAATCTGGTAGTTTGAAGCCTTTGCTCTTAAAATAACCACTATAGACATCCATAGAATTCATACCCTTGAAGTGACTTGGCCAAATGTCGTTATATTAAAATCCGTCAAACCAAATCGTAAAAAATGCTAATTTTATTTTTGAGCTATGAGCGCAAAAATTGATAAAAATCTCAAGATTAGCTGCAAGGGGTCGTTATTTGAATAAAAGAAGCCGATTTAAAGTGTTTGAATGCTTTATACAGAAGCAGGGCTGGATTTTGTAGTGGCCCCAAGGCCGAAAAAGAGGCGCGACCAACGCAATAATTTTCGGAAGCGTTTGGACGCCTGTATCGCAGCCGAGGGAGCTCATTTCGAACATGTGTTGTGATTAAGTTTTAGCCCTGATTCTGATGAACATTTTATGTGTAATATTTATGTTTTTTTTCTTTTATTCATAAAACAAAAATTGATTTAAAAAGTGCGGGAACTTTTTACGCACCCTGTAATACCTTAAAAACTTGTGTTTACATGTGAAAATTATAAATCAGTAGGACTGCTACTTTCAGGCAAGAAAAATTGCAAAATAGGCGCCTAAAAAGGCACAACAAAAAAAAACAAAATTAAATTTTATTGTATTTATGAGAATTTTTCAAAAAATGAGTGATCTTGGCAAGAAAAATTCGAATTTTATTGCATATGGACGGACGGAGAACGATTCGTTCCAGGCTGATTCGTTCCACCCCGATTCGTTCCACTTTTTAAGGGTTTTTCCGGTTATAACTTCTTTCAAAGCAGCAAGAGGAATTAATTTATTTAAAATTTATATTTAAAAAACAACATTTTAATATAACATTTGAATTCACAACATTCCACGCCCTTTTTTAACTCTGAAAAAAGGGACAAAAAATTGAAAATATTTTTGAACGACCTTTTCACCGCCTCGCGGCGTCATGTGCGCCTTTCTTCCAGTTTTCGCGCGCCATTTTATTGTCCGTCACCCATTAAATTTTCTTTGTGCGCGAACCTTTTCCCGATAGACAGCAAATTTGTTGTTCACAAATTATTTTATTATTTGTATTTTGTTTGGTTCTTTTTATTACCAATAAAATATTTTTTTAAAAATAAATCTTTAAGATTAATTCTAACATTAATAAAATGGACAGTCAGAGATTATGCTGGGCAAAATGTTGATAAGAATTTTTGAAATTTAATATAAATTGTTATAATTTTTGCCAAAAAAAAATTATCTCACAAGTGATCCACTTTTTCTAAATTAAATTATTTTTGAACATTTTCAATTGTTGTTTTGAGTAGTGTTTTTTGATTTTTAGTTGCTAATCCCAAAATATACACATATACAGGTCAAAATAAGTATGTAAAATTGACCAAATATACTAGAAGTTCCAAAAATGTGTCATTTCCTAACTTTAAATTTAAATAAATTCATTTTATTTATTGAAAATTTAAAAAAAAAGAACATTGATACAACATACATATGTGTTGGAATTGCATATTTTATGGTTTAGCAGAAAATATAATTTGGAACGCTTTTGCCTCAAATGCAATCAATTTTTTATGATAAACAAAAAAGTTTTATTTTATTAAATTTTTTTTCACATTTACCAATTTTTATTTTGTAGTTATTTTGTTGTTTATTGTGCACAGGTTTTGGTTGTTTTTCTCATTTTTATGTGTATGCTTTGCCTCCCCCCCCCCCATCTAAATTCATTTACGTTTCCATTCTCGACTGTTTTCATTAAACTCTCGTCCCCAATTTTGCCTTTATTGACAACAAAAATTATGTCATGATGATTTGGACTACTTATTTAATCAGATTTAAATCAATTACATTAAGTTAAAATGAGCACAAAATTTCTTAATAATTTTTCACAATTGTTGCATCATTTTTGGTACAATTTTTGCTAATTTAGACTTTGTTTTGATTTCGAATTGGCCGATGTTTTTCCATTTTTTGATAATTTCTCTCAATTTTTGCCCCTCTCAAATCGTCTCCCCCCCCCCGGCCTCACAAATTGTCAATGGCCTCCGATTATCGACAAACAATCCCCGCCCGTGTTGTTTGTGTGGTGTGCGAATTTTCTCGTCTCCATTCGACTCTCAATGATCCCAAATTAGGCAAAAATCGCTTCTTTTTTCCTCCTATTTCGTCGTAATTTCAACACTTTTCTAAAAAAAAACCCCCCGATCGATCATTTACATGATCATCTCAGGGATGGGTGTTCAGTTTGTTTCGAGATTGATCAGATGAATTGCGGATCGGAGCTTTTAAACATGAAATTTTATTTGACACGCATCAATTTATTTCATTTATTTACTGAAGCTTCGGCCTGTTGATCATTGTAATCATTGGTTAGGTTAGACGGACCCTCTGGTAATGATTAGGTTAAAAGTTAAGCATACTCGGTCAAGCCCTCCCCCCCCCCCTTCGGGGACAGAAATTCGGTGAGTTGGCACTCCGACACCGATCAGCGCTGATCAGTACCATTTTGACGATTCTCTTCCAATCAATGCCACCTGGTCAAGAATTGCTCTTCAGTCACGCTAGAAACTCAAAAACTGTGAATTTCTTATCGCTAAAATCGATATTCCCGAACTAAACAAACAATCTTCAATTTCGTTAATTTTGATCTTGAAATTGGTCCATGCTTCTGGCTTAAGACCTAAACTTGATAATTTAAGCTCCTAAATCTGAGCCAATATTCACTCGAATCACTTTTCCCAATTAATAATGACGCCATGGTGGAGTTCTAACCCGTCCTTATTGAACAATTCCATGGAGAGCATTGTTGAAGATGGACGACATCGCCAAGTTCGACCCGCACATGCAGAAATTGGTGGTGTTGCGGAGCATGGTGATGAACCATGTTCCTCCACCGATTCTACGCAATTTGCATTGCCACAACAACCCGAAGGGCTTTTTCACAATGCGCAACTTCGTCAAAAGTCTGTGGGCATGTGCAAAATGCCGACTCGCCAAAAATGGACAAATAACCGACTCTTCCAAAAAGAGACTTTTGTCCCACTTTGGGCAGTCGATACTTTTGTCCTACTTTGGGCGAGTTTGGTGCTTTGTCTTATATGGCTCAAAACCCAGCGTTTTGGTAGTTATCAAATAACGCTGTTCAAATCAATTTTAAAATCCAACCAAGGCTTCTAGTCAATGTAAAAAACAGCTAAATCGAATTTTTTTTTGTTGAGAATTTTTAGGGTAAAATAAAGGAAATCTTTTAATTTTAAGCCAAACCGAGACATATGAAGAGATCAAGCGACTGCTTATCTTTGCCGGACTTTTCTTTATGCTCATGACCGCCTTTGTGCTGATCAAATTCCAGGTAAACACAAAATTAGAAAAAAAAAACAAAATTTTAATTTTGGAAATTTTTTCATAAATGGGTGCATCAAAATATGGAATTTCTGCAATTTGATAAACCATAAATAGTCTTGTTTTAAATTTTTTTTTGATGGATTTTTTTGACGAATTTTAGTATCTTTTATAAAAATTTGCCATCTTTATGTGATTAAACATATTTTTAAATTATTTTTAAAACATTATAAATTTATTTGTATGACAAATAAGTAAGATATTTATTTTTAAATTTATGAGATTGTCACCAGCTTAATTGGATTAAAGTTAAGGAATATTTTTTTTTGTAACTTTGGTGTAGGTGGCAATTGACGACGTTTTCCGATGGTCTCCGGTGGTTTGGCTGATCGGTGTGATCATTTGTGCCCTTCTGATGAATGTGTCGGTGCAAATTCGGCGATTTGTCCAGCGGCAAAAAGCAAATCGGCTTCGTGAAAGAGTTGGGTTAATGAATAATGTTTTTCTAAATTAATAGGCAATTCTAAATCAAATTTGGGGAAATTTATATTGAAAAATTATAGAAAAATTTCTTTTAAATTATTAAAAAAAATAATATAAATTTCTGAATTTCTTTTAAATTATTAAAAAAAATAATATAAATTTCTGAAGCGTGGGGATTATTGATAAATGTTTTAAAATATAAATAAAATTTGGAAAATGGAAACTATTCTATAATCAAATAAGCGTTTGAAATTAATTTTAATTTTAGCAAAATTTGCTGTACTCCTTGAACTTGCCCAACTCATTTCCCAACCTTTCCCATCATTCACAATTACATCACCAAATTTGTTGGCATCACAGACACCGATCTTACAGGTGATTTTTCGTTTATAATAAATATTGTTATTTATTGATTCAAAATATTAAAACTTTGCAAAAATTCTATACAAATTCTTATGAATTAAAAAAACCAGAAAAAAAACAATTTTGTTCATAGTTTAATGCAGATGATGATTATATTTTAATGAATTTAAATTCAGTGCCAATGAACCCCCGGGGTACGAGCAAATCCACCGGTGTCCGTTGGCGTCGCCTCCAGCATTTGTTGTGTGCGTTCAGCGTCAGCAGCCGCACAAAGAAGCGCCACCCAAATACAAAGCTGACAATGCGCAGAGCCAAAGCTCTTTGGGTCAGAACAAAAATTGAAAATATATTTAATTACAAAAAAAAAATTGGAATTTCTTTTGTAAAAATGCCGCACGCAATTGTTTCTAATTGCGTTGCAAGAAAATGCCATGGGTTTGGACATTTCCCGGCACCAAATTCCGTGTTTGGTTTGCGTTCGGGTCAAGAAAACCACGAAAACCCAAGATTATATAGCCTTGTTTTTGTAAATCCATCCTGGTTTTCAATTGCTTTCCTACTCTTGATTAGGGTAGATTGGGATTTTAAGTAAAAATCGTGTCTAGCCGGATCCCGCAGGACAAAAAGCATTATTATTATTATTATTATTATTTTTTGTTAAAAACATTAATAATTAATATAAATAAAAATTGTAGAAGAGGACATCGCACCGCCGACCTACGAGGAAAGCCAATGATCAAAATTGTTGACCAATGAGTAGGGGGGCTCGGATTTTTTTTGGCATACATTACGTTGAAGAAAAGGCGCTCAATCACGGCATTTTCACAGAAAAATCTTCGATCTGGAATTTACATAATTTTTTTTTATTAAATAAAAATGCACATCATAAAGATTGCTTTATGCCAATGCCAACAAAAAAAAGCCATTAGCAACGAAATGAGAAAAAATGTTGAAAAGAGATTTACATATAACAGAATAGAATTTTTCAAAACCCTTGCCTGGGGAATTAACGGATTGGAATTTCCCATAATTTTCTGGTAACCGGCGGATGGGAACCTTAAAACCGACAACCCAACCCTTGCTTCACGTTGCGTGTTGTTCAGCAACTGTTTGAGCATCTCGTTATCCGACTCGAATTCCAATGTTCTGAAACAACACTGTCAATTCATAATATGAAAAAGAGCATTATTGCAATTTCCTTGTCAGACTACAAACTTTGCATAAGTTATCCATCATTATCTGTTTAATCGCATGTTAACAATTATGGTCCAAACACTGTAATTTTATAGCTTCGGCAAGATTTGCACAAACTTACAAAAAATGTAAATTTATAAATTTGTTCTACGCCCTTTGATTAAAGGTGTTGTGTGATGCAAATGACACAAAATCTGACAATTGTACGGCGATTGGATACTTAGGGCTGCACGAGAGTCTCGATATCGAGTATCGACTCGAGAAAAAGTCTCGAGTTTTTTGGGTCTCGGGCTTGAGTCTCGCGTATTTAGTCTCGATTTTCGAGACTTTTTTGAAGCGGGAACTGCAACACCGCATCAAGGAGTTGGATCATTCGCTCAAACATAGCAACGAATTGAACGGACAGCTGGAGAACAAACATTACCACGAGGAGAGGCGTCTAAACAACTCGTCAATTGGATGAGGTGAATTAATCTTCAACTAATTATAGTTAATACGATTTGTAGCAATTGGCCAATGCGACGAAGAGTTCCGGCGAGGGAGTTAGCAATTCGTCCGATCGGGAAGTATTCAGTCCGGATGGCGGTGGAGCAAGGGGACCGAGCTTAATTTCAAGTCTATGGTCTGAGATTGATTCCAATGAGCCTGTCGTTGAGTAAGAAGAGAACTTTTTAACTTTGTGCTCAGTTCCATGTTCTTTTCACAGATTGTACAACTCCGGCGCCTCCGTCCGTTCTTCCGTTGCGCCCCGTCAGCCGGGCGTAAATTGTACTTTTGTTTGAAAAAAGCTTTATTATAAAATATTTCACTGGATTAAATCAGATTTTTAATGTTTTGTTTTAATGTTTTGTTTCCTTGTAAATTGGTGTTGAATTCAATTGATTTACTTCATGCACAATTATAAAAAAAAAAATTTCGCTAATTATTTGTTTATAAAAAAGGCAAAAAATGCCTCCGACTTTGAAGGAGTACTTTTTTCTTGACAAACTGGCCAAAGCGTTTGGCATGATGCAACGAATCGGCGGTTTGCGGGCTGCAATCAAGCAGCGTTATTTAACGGACGCGGTTAGTACTGCTTGAACTCCTCTTGCTTTATTTTTGAGCTTGGAATCTTTGCATTTTGTTTAGGATCGTGCCGGTGACTTTGTTGGCGAGGACAAATTCGGCAACCGATACTTTGAGGTTTGCTTTTGGGAGGGCCAATTGGTGCCATTGACAATGTTCAAGAATGGCATTTTTTATTTGGACATGTGTTTGATGAAAAAGGCTTGCAAAGGGACGGGGCAGACTTCCATTCCCGGATATGCACAACATTCAAAATGGGCGTCTTCCGCGCAGCAAGCGCTTTCAGGTCACGCGTTGTCCGGCAATTAACAGTTGAGTCTTCAAATGGAACATGGATCTGAGCTCCCAGGCTCAAAATCACTAAAAACAACTTTAATAGCTTTCCTTAGAGGCTGAAACCGACAGAGCAGTCAAAAATTTTATTGAGACGAGCATTAAACCGGTTTTTGAACCGGTTCAAATTTTGAAAAACCATAGGGGGAGGGACCCTTTTGGTCAAATTTTTTGGGAAATATTTTTATTCTAAAAATTGTCTGAAAATATGTTATTTGACGCGATGAATACAAATTCGTCAATAGAAAAGCAAAATTGAGCATTTAAACCCGTTTTTGAACCGGTTTAAAATCTTGTAATTAAAGAAAAAAGGACTTTTAAGGTAACCAAAGCCTGATAGGGGGCAAAGTTAGACAGTAATGTGGAAAATAGCAGCCAAAGTACCGCACACTCGACTACGGCGGCCAGTAGGTGGGGCGAGACTCCGGGCTCCGGAAGAAGTCCGCGCGTGGCTTTGAAATGTCCGGCTTCATCATCAAATGGTTGACCAACGCGTGATCAAATGCGTGCTCATTGGAATCTGTAGACAGAAAACAAAACATTTTTTTGCAAAAAAAAATTCTTAAGTTAAAATAACAAAAAATTCTTTTCGATTTTAAAACATACATTTTGCTCAGCACGCGCAAAAGGAATGAGAAAGCTAAAAAAATATTTGGTAAAGATTTGAAGGGGCGTAATCATTGAACTCACAAAAGGGCCAATATCACAATGAGCACGGTCATTCCTCCAGGGCTGGTCGTCCCTTCGGTAACAATTATGTTACCGATATTATACAAGCGGCGACGTGGCACTCGGCCAGAGGAAGAAGCAGTAAATAGAGTGTGCCAATAACAGCAAAAAAATAAGACAGGGAAAGGGACATCTGAATTTGATCAGTTGAAGAAGAAATGAAAGTGAATGGAGGGAGGAGGTGCGGAAGTGAAGCGCTTTTATAGTGAGAAAATTTTGCGGCTAAAGTGTCGTTTAGGTACCTCGCTTCGAAAAGAATATTGTTAATTTAATTTAATTTACTTAAAATACCTAGTACTATTTGGATTAGAGCCCGGACTTGCGGACCGATCGAATTTCAATTTCACCGATTAAAATGCTTTTGAGATTACAGAAAGTCCCCACCAAAAAAATCCGGTAAAATTTCGTTAACGAAATCTCGACGAAATTCTCGAATATGACAATCACTGTGCTAAAATGTCATTTTAATTTTTTTTTTAATTTAAAAAAAATTTATTATATTTAATTTGTGTCATTAAATCGCTAAAGATATTATTAATTTATTGAAATTCAAATAAAATTTATTAATTAGTCATTAATCAACTAATTAAATAACCAAAAAAAAAATTAAAGTATTTAAATTAAATCTAAATAGTAGTAAAAAGGGTAGAGCAAAAGCGGGTTTAAAACCTTTGCATTTAAAAAAGAGACTTTTTCTTTGACAAAAAATCCACCCCCAAAAATCGGCATTTTCCCTAAAATTTGGTAAATATCGGTCATACCGCCCAGAGCCCAAATTGGACGAAATATATATGCATCGACTCCACTCTAAGCCTAGCGCACGAATCCGAAAAAGTTGGGCAACCATTCCCTGAAGAGTTACAGACCCGGGACTGAAGTGTCTTTTGACTGGGGACTCAGTTATCCATAGACTAAAAAATGGGGAAAATCACTCATATTGACTTTCAAAATTACGAATTCGTCAATAGAAACTAAAATTGAGAATCTAAAACGGTTTTTGAACCGGTTTAAAATTTTGAAAATTAAGGAAAAAACGACTTTTGGGTAAAAAAAGCCGAATATAATAATTAGGGCCGCTAATTATATGGAAATCCATATTTTTTTTGCGCACTCGGAAGAAATGTCGCTCGATGATGCCATTATCAGGGGTGTACATTTAGACCCGGTCCCGACTCGGGACTCCCGACCGGGACCGGGTCTTTTTAGTTTTCAAAAAGTCCCGTCCCGACCGGGACCGGGACCTGAAAAAACCGGGAAATCCCGTCCCGGTACCGGTCCCGTCCTACCCTAGTTTCTATTGATGAATTCGTAATTTTGAAAGTCAAAATGAGTGATTTTTCCCATTTTTTAGTCTATGGACAACTGAGTCCCCAGTCAAAAGACACTTCAGTCCCGGGCTCATAACTTGCTTCAAAGTGGTTTCCGCCACAAAAAATTTTAACGGATTAGCGCGCTAGGCTTTTGAGTGGAGTCGATTGATATATAATTCGTCCAATTTGGCGAGGTACCCATATTCCGGAATTTTTCCTTAATATTTTCTTGGTGAAAGAAGGTCATGCAAAAGCGGGATAAGCAATGGATGTTATTTAATTTTGAATAAAACAATGGACGGCTTATATTTTTATGATTGATTTTATTAATATGAAATATGACAGACATTCAATATGCACGCAATCCAATTCACATTTACACGCATTATTAGCCTCACCCGCCCGTGCTGTGAAGTCGATTACAGTAGTAACTTCTACCGAAGTTACTACTGTAACCGATGATCGATCGGCTCTTTACCGTAGACATTTGAGACGACGGATAAAACAAATTATCGTTCAATTAATTGTTCAGCAATTAATTAATTAATTGTTCAAGAATCCCTCAATCGATTTTTGCCGGGACCGAAGCCCTCGGGGCGCAAAATCAGTTATTTGAATTTTTCAACAAAAAAAACACTAAAGTTTGTTAAACAATGGTTTAACAAGTGCACTACTACCAATTTGAAGGAGGTGGCTGCTCCAATCCAATTTATCAAAGAAGCCATCGGGATCAAACTGAACTGGCCATGATTTGGAATAGGGTTCCTCTCCAACCACGACCCCCGACATGGCCAACCCCGGCCCCCCGACTTTCCCGCCCCCGAGGGGTCGGAGAGGAACCCTAATTTGGAATGATACTGAATGGGGGTAGAATGGACTTGGGGAGCGGATTTTTGTTAAAAAATGTTTTTTCGGTTTATTGATCGCCATTATTGTGATGAGATTTTCTGAAAATTCTCTTTGGCTGTTAACTGTTTTCAACACTATGAGATTCCATCACGTTTTTTCTCATTCTTGTCGCTGATTTGTCATTTTTTTGTTGACATTTGCATAAATTCTGGCAAAATATTTGTGAAATGCAAATGTTTCTGTGCATCGAATTTTGTGCTGTGGCATTTTCGTGGTATTACGGTGACAATTGACACAGTCAGTGACCGTAATAATGTGATCGGACCCGCCCCCTGATCGAAGGATTGGTCCGGTCCGGTCTGATCCGGTCTGATCACTTTTAGATGACGGCAAAGAGCGATTACAAAAACATTCACTCCAAAAGCCAACCAATCAATTTTATGAGATTATTCAATATTTGTGTTTCCAGAGCCCGCCAAAACGGAGAGCACCTCAACAACCTTTTGTCCGACCCACCCGCCGGTTTCCGGGACAAATTTTGTTCAACAACATTTTTAAGGCTCGAAAGATCAAAACAAATATGTATTTATGTATAGAGTAGAATGTATATTTTTTAAAAACAATGCGAAAAGAAAGTGAAATTGAAAAGCGAAACTTAAAAAAGAAAAGAAAATCCGAAACAAAAATAGGCGTCAACAATTCTCTGCTCTCGGATGCTTGCAAATTAGCCAAATAAAAAGCACAGTTTACATTACATATAACATGAAATTTTGATGATGATGATGATGAAATATGTACAATTATTGTTTCTTGCTTATTTTTTGGGTTGAAGGGTTAAAGCCAACATAATTGGATACATTTGTATACGCTGTTTGACTTCCACCACGCATGCCCGGATTCGTTGAAGGGTTTAAGCCAACATAATTGGATACATTTGTATACACTGTTTGACTTCCACCACGCATGCCCGGATTCGTTGAAGGATTTAAGCCAACATAATTGGATAAATTTGTATACGCTGTTTGACTTCCACCACGCATGCCCGGATTCGTTGAAGGGTTAAAGCCAATATAATTGGATAAATTTGTATACGCTGTTTGACTTCCACCACGCATGCCCGGATTCGTTGAAGGGTTAAAGCCAATATAATTGGATACATTTGTATACGCTGTTTGACTTCCACCACGCATGCCCGGATTCGTTGAAGGGTTTAAGCCAACATAATTGGATACATTTGTATACACTGTTTGACTTCCACCACGCATGCCCGGATTCGTTGAAGGGTTTAAGCCAACATAATTGGATACATTTGTATACGCTGTTTGACTTCCACCACGCATGCCCGGATTCGTTGAAGGGTTAAAGCCAATATAATTGGATAAATTTGTATACGCTGTTTGACTTCCACCACGCATGCCCGGATTCGTTGAAGGGTTAAAGCCAATATAATTGGATACATTTGTATACGCTGTTTGACTTCCACCACGCATGCCCGGATTCGTTGAAGGGTTTAAGCCAACATAATTGGATACATTTGTATACGCTGTTTGACTTCCACCACGCATGCCCGGATTCGTTGAAGGGTTAAAGCCAATATAATTGGATACATTTGTATACGCTGTTTGACTTCCACCACGCATGCCCGGATTCGTTGAAGGGTTAAAGCCAACTATAATTGGATACATTTGTATACGCTGTTTGACTTCCACCACGCATGCCCGGATTCGTTGAAGGGTTAAAGCCAACATAATTGGATACATTTGTATGCGCTGTTTGACTTCCACCACGCATGCCCGGATTCGTTGAAGGGTTTAAGCCAACATAATTGGATACATTTGTATACGCTGTTTGACTTCCACCACGCATGCCCGGATTCGTTGAAGGGTTAAAGCCAACATAATTGGATACATTTGTATACGCTGTTTGACTTCCACCACGCATGCCCGGATTCGTTGAAGGGTTTAAGCCAACATAATTGGATACATTTGTATACGTTGTTTGACTTCCACCACGCATGCCCGGATTCGTTGAAGGGTTAAAGCCAACATAATTGGATACATTTGTATACGCTGTTTGACTTCCACCACGCATGCCCGGATTCGTTGAAGGAATTAAAGCCAATATAATTGGATACATTTGTATACACTGTTTGACTTCCACCACGCATGCCCGGATTCGTTGAAGGGTTTAAGCCAACATAATTGGATACATTTGTATACGCTGTTTGACTTCCACGACGCATGCCCGGATTCGTTGAAGGATTAAGCCAACATAATTGGATACATTTGTATACGCTGTTTGACTTCCACCACGCATGCCCGGATTCGTTGAAGGGTTAAAGCCAACATAATTGGATACATTTGTATACGCTGTTTGACTTCCACCACGCATGCCCGGATTCGTTGAAGGGTTAAAGCCAACATAATTGGATACATTTGTATACGCTGTTTGACTTCCACCACGCATGCCCGGATTCGTTGAAGGGTTTAAAGCCAACATAATTGGATACATTTGTATACGCTGTTTGACTTCCACCACGCATGCCCGGATTCGTTGAAGGGTTAAAGCCAACTATAATTGGATACATTTGTATACGCTGTTTGACTTCCACCACGCATGCCCGGATTCGTTGAAGGGTTTAAAGCCAACATAATTGGATACATTTGTATACGCTGTTTGACTTCCACCACGCATGCCCGGATTCGTTGAAGGGTTTAAAGCCAACATAATTGGATACATTTGTATACGCTGTTTGACTTCCACCACGCATGCCCGGATTCGTTGAAGGGTTTAAGCCAACATAATTGGATACATTTGTATACGCTGTTTGACTTCCACCACGCATGCCCGGATTCGTTGAAGGGTTTAAGCCAACAAAATTGGATACATTTGTATACGCTGTTTGACTTCCACCACGCATGCCCGGATTCGTTGAAGGGTTTAAGCCAACATAATTGGATACATTTGTATACGCTGTTTGACTTCCACCACGCATGCCCGGATTCGTTGAAGGGTTTAAGCCAACATAATTGGATACATTTGTATACGCTGTTTGACTTCCACCACGCATGCCCGGATTCGTTGAAGGGTTAAGCCAACATAATTGGATACATTTGTATACGCTGTTTGACTTCCACCACGCATGCCCGGATTCGTTGAAGGGTTTAAGCCAACATAATTGGATACATTTGTATACGCTGTTTGACTTCCACCACGCATGCCCGGATTCGTTGAAGGGTTAAAGCCAACATAATTGGATACATTTGTATACGCTGTTTGACTTCCACCACGCATGCCCGGATTCGTTGAAGGGTTTAAGCCAACATAATTGGATACATTTGTATACGCTGTTTGACTTCCACCACGCATGCCCGGATTCGTTGAAGGGTTTAAGCCAACAAAATTGGATACATTTGTATACGCTGTTTGACTTCCACCACGCATGCCCGGATTCGTTGAAGGGTTTAAGCCAACATAATTGGATACATTTGTATACGCTGTTTGACTTCCACCACGCATGCCCGGATTCGTTGAAGGGTTTAAGCCAACATAATTGGATACATTTGTATACGCTGTTTGACTTCCACCACGCATGCCCGGATTCGTTGAAGGGTTTAAGCCAACATAATTGGATACATTTGTATACGCTGTTTGACTTCCACCACGCATGCCCGGATTCGTTGAAGGGTTTAAGCCAACATAAATTGGATACATTTGTATACGCTGTTTGACTTCCACCACGCATGCCCGGATTCGTTGAAGGGTTTAAGCCAACATAATTGGATACATTTGTATACGCTGTTTGACTTCCACCACGCATGCCCGGATTCGTTGAAGGGTTTAAGCCAACATAATTGGATACATTTGTATACGCTGTTTGACTTCCACCACGCATGCCCGGATTCGTTGAAGGGTTTAAGCCAACATAATTGGATACATTTGTATACGCTGTTTGACTTCCACCACGCATGCCCGGATTCGTTGAAGGGTTTAAGCCAACATAATTGGATACATTTGTATACGCTGTTTGACTTCCACCACGCATGCCCGGATTCGTTGAAGGGTTTAAGCCAACATAATTGGATACATTTGTATACGCTGTTTGACTTCCACCACGCATGCCCGGATTCGTTGAAGGGTTTAAGCCAACATAATTGGATACATTTGTATACGCTGTTTGACTTCCACCACGCATGCCCGGATTCGTTGAAGGGTTTAAGCCAACA